>CABIKL010001278.1:0-16083 GCA_902196195.1 Aptinothrips rufus | reverse complement strand
GAGATAAATCTTCTTTAAAAAAAAAAAAAATTAAAAAAATTGAAAGGAAGTTAGGTACAAACTTTGAATCAGAACAATTATTTAATAAAGAAGATAGACACCTACCACTGACTTTAGAAGAAACGGAGGGAGCTCTTGTACTTTCAGCATTTAAAGACTTAGATAAAGATGACGGAGAAACTTCTGCTACGCCGAGAGGACCTCCTGTTAGGTTGAGTATATCTTCTCTCTCCTTCTTGCGTTTTTGAAGTTTTTCACGCAAACTATTTCTTTTGTTCTTGAGAGCTTGAATTTCTTCCCATGCATCAGACATAGCTCAATCTGAAAAAAATATTGAAAATCATAGCAACACAAAGATTTTTGTCATATATTTGAACATCAAAGGTACTATATTTTGAATTCAAAATTATTCAAACGAACAAGATAGCAGATCTGACAGACTCTTCAGAAAAATTAAGGCACTACCAAGTATGTGGGCTGAGAATCTTAGAACAGATATGACAACAGAGATGTATACAGGTTATGTTTCCACCTAAAATAGCTGTTTGACAACTGACAACAAAACGTGTCAGTTGTAACTATCACAGGTGGGTATTTAACAAAATATTCTGGAATCATACCTGATAATTCGTTTAAAATGTTACCTAGTGAAGTGAATAGTGTTTATCTAACGCAGTACGGAAAGTAAATAAACAAACAAAAATGTTGTTGACCGGGTCCCTCCCATTGGTCGACATCCACCGATAGCTACAAAAGAAAAAAGCGCGGTTAAAGTCAAAATGGTGGTACCTCCCATGGGCTTATTATGGGTGGATGAGTATTCGCTCCAAATCTGTTCTTGCACTTGATCAGTCAGCAGTTCGGCGATTTAAATTTTTTTTTTTAATGTACTGTTGTATGGTTTTTTTCTTCTTTTTTTTTGTTTTTCTTTCTTACATTGGATGACAGAAAAGAACTCTACAGTTCACTCTCTTTTCTCCCTCTGGTGTTCATTCTGCTCACAATGTTAAGGACACAAGGAAAACAAGAAACAGCAGATAATTCAATTTTTACTCAATTTGTTGAAAAGCGACATTACAAAGAAACTTACAAAACGTCGGACTAATGGTAAAATAGACAAACTTAGAATAATAATGTCAGCAAAGTCAGCTGTCCATAAAAAAAAAATAGGACATCACAACAACGAAAAATAACCATTCTATGGTGAATGAAGATTGTTGGTGGTTTAGATCTTACGACTGAAAAGTATCCTTGAGATGTTGCAGACTACTTTCACAGGCATTCTATTTTAAATTAGGTGCAAGAAAATAGTAAAAACCTTTTCCACAGTGAGTCAGAACTTATCAAATACTACAATATCGAGCTGTGCATGAAAAGTTTACAGTCCCTGTCACGCACACACAAACCTTTGATGACTGACAGATTTAAGCTACTTCCAAGATAAAATCTTGTTCTAAGATCGAATCCTTAAGAAAAATGTTTCCAGAAATCAGAAATCTCAAATTAATATTGATCAAACCAAATATCAATTAAATCAGGAAGTAAATATCACATTCGAATTTCTTGCAGCAGATTTAAAACAAAGACAAGTACAACAAAGCAATTAGAAAAATTTTGTTTACAGAACAATATCTGTATGAAAAGTAAAAAGCACAAATATAATAAGAGAAATTTCACTTTCTTTTCTAAATTGACAACACTTAATATCTGCTTTGCAAAGAAATGTCAGAGACTTCTTATTGAAAAAAAGCTTCAAAACCTTTAAATATGAGCATTACTTGCATAGTTAACATAACATCAAAGTGTGATTTGTCTGTCCACTTTGTTTAAACATAGACACATTATTCACTTACTCAGGAGTGAAAAGGTCAACAATCTATCAATTCTATCAATGCAAGTAAAACCGCTGACTTCACAAATAGTATGACAACTTGTGACCACAGCAGGAAAACTAATCTGGCACTAGTCCTCTCAACAGCCATTTCATATCTCTGATTTCAAAAATATTAAGCAGTAAATAGATTCGCAAGTAATCTTCACAACTTATCTCAAGCAAAACAAGATGATCATAGTCAGTCCACTGAGATTTAAACTTTAATAGAAAAATTATCCTTAATCCATTACACATTAACAAGTTTGCATTAATAAAGATATGGTCGCCTACCAACCAAATCCTATCGTCAAGACACAACATCAAAAAAATAAATCTCTCTTCAATGAAAATAATTACTCAATATAATACTCTTAAATCAAAAAAGGAGTAGTATAACTACTCACATGGCACTAAACACAATGGCATTGAGAGCTAGAAAGTAACATTCTTCGTTGAACAGGATCCTTACTAGTGTGAGTAAAAGAGTGACACTACTGTTGCTGAAACTAGTGATGTAAATCTTTCGATAAAGATATGATCAATATATCAAGTAAGATCTTAAGGTCTGGGCTGGCGTACTTGGGGCCTGATGTGAGGTGACGACACTCTTGGTGGGGGAGCTTGCCGAGGAGGTGCAGTATTTCGAAGTATTGTAGGTGTTGGTGCCCTCACGACCAGAGATGGCACAGTCCTTGGAGTATGGCACACCTGATATGTCATTCTTTGAGTGCCATGAACTGGCCTAAAAGTGGCCCCTCCTCTGGTGCGAATACCTTGCTGACGAATCTGATTCGGTGTCATCGGAGTCATCATGGGATTCATCTGAGTCATTCTCTGATTCAGAGCTAATGACGATTGTGGGGCCAATGGGCGCTGTTGCTGCAATAGCTGCGGCCTGTGCTGCAGTGAGATATGGTTGACTTGTTGCTGTTGAAGTTGAGGAACCTGTGAGGTCGATTGTGCTGTAACAAATTGAAAGCCCCTAAAAATGTTAGTAGAGCAAGCTGCCCTCTCAGCACTAATACACCTAGAATCCATACCTGAAAGATTTCACATCCAAACTTTAAATTACCTGTTTAATGCTGCTACAGTACTGGATGGTATATGAAAGACAGGCGCTCCAGAAGGAATTGAGCTAACTGGCACGATCACAGTTGGTCCTCCTCTGGCTGGGCCCCTAGCTGGGCCAGCAATCACATTACTATTCACCATTTGGAGAGGTAAAGCATTTGGAGCACTAACCGGAACAACCTTCCTCTTTTTCGTGGGATTTCTTTCCACATGAGATTCCACACCTGATAGAAAAAATATAGTGAATACAAATTAAAATTACTTGAAATATAGATTATAACTTTGGGTATGTAAATTTAAAAGAAATTGTCTGCCACACCTTTTCTTTCGTCAACTATCTCCTTCCTTCGCCGTTTTAAGTCCTCGGATAAATTTTCTACCATTCTATCAATAAAGTTGTCAAGAACAAGAGATCTGCTTTGCTGAGTTGATGGAGCACGGCATATTGGGCAGTCCTTCTTTTTAGACAGCCAATTACCAATGCACAATGAGCAAAATGTATGATTGCAATTGAGAGTTGTAGCCTGAAATAATTTAAAATAAGTAAACCTTAGACTACCAAAAGGAGCAGAAAAAAGTTAAACACAAAACATTTAGAATGGAAAGAAGTCAGAAAAGACTTACGCATACAAAAAGTTCATTACAAATACTACATTGCAATTCCGATTCCATAAGTTCACCAAAATTTTCAATGACGTCCTTCTTGGCTTGCAATCCACTTTGTGAAGCTGCCTCTTTATCTCGGCTTGCCTCATCTAATTCTTTTTCAAGTAGAGTTTTTTTTGTGCTTGTTGTGTTTAGATCCCTCTTGACTTGCTCTAATTCTGCTGTTAGTTTTTGTATATTTTCAGCACTTTCTCCTTCCTTCTTACTCAATTCACCTACAAAATAAGACAAAAAAGTGTGCCATTTAGGAATCTGACAAGTAGAAAATAATCCACAAATTGTTCTGAAACATCTTCCAACAAACCTCGAATGCTCATTTCAATAGCTACTTTTTCTTCCTGAAGCTTTAACATTTCAAGCTCTAATTTCTTATGCATTTCTTCTTCCTTTCCTTCAAGTTCTTTTTTCAATCGTTCTTGTTCTCTCACTCTTTGTAATTGCAGCTCACTTTCGCGTTCTTCCGCCTGGCGTTTCAGCCTGTTGTGCTCCAGTTGTCTTGCTCTTTCAATATCCTGTGGATCACATGAGTGCTTGAAATTATAATATACTGACAAGTAGCAAGCTGCCCTGGCTAAGGCTGAAGCTGACAGTATGGGGGCCAAACTTTTGCCAGGTTTGTCATGTTTTTACTGGTGTCTCGAAATGCATGTGAAAACTTTGAGTTGAAGAGATACGAGACAGTATTAAAAATAAAAGCAACTAAGAACCTTACCTCCAATTCTTTTTGTCTAGCCAGAAATTCAGCTTCCCGTCTTTCTTCTTGCTCTTTGCGCTCTTGTTCTCTCTGTTCTTCTTGAGCTCTCAACTCTCTGTCTCGTTCCTCAAGTTCTCTCTCCCTTTCCCTCTCTTGTCTTTCCTTTTCCTCTAACAACTTCTGGAGTTCTTCTAGACGTTTTTCAAATTCAACTTTTTCCTACAAATTAACAAAAATAGGGGTTAAATATGGGGATGGCACGTAAACAGCAAGAAAGTACCAACACGAGATAATAGTAAACTTTATGAACCTTGGAAAGTCGCTCTTCTTCTTTTTCACGTTCAACCTGTCTTTGCTGTTGCTCTTCTTCTTCCTGATGGGCAACTTTTTCAAGGTTTTGAATGCGAAGCCGTAACGCTTCTTCAATTTCTGCTTTTTCTGCAGCAAGCTTTTGTTGCTCTGCAACTTGCTCTGCCAACTTAGCTTCTAATATTTTCCTCTCCTCTTCAAGTCTACATAGCAAAAGAAGAGCAAAAAAAATAATTGTGTTTCAGTGAGTACTTAGACAGCAATTAAAATACTATTTATCACACAACTGCATAAACACACCGGAGCTCAAATTGCTGTTTCTCACACTCAAGTCGCTGAAGCAAGGCCTTATTTTGACTCTTAAGCTCAATTTCTGCAGCTTCGAAAACAGAAATCTTGCTCGCTAATTCTGATGTCTCCTTAAAATATCTATCTTGAAGAAGCTTTCTTTCATCTCTCAGCTGGTTTTCCAAATATTCTTTTTCTTTCAGGAAGTTACATTCACTCCCATTGCCCTTTCTGCTGAGATTATCATGTAGTTGTCGATTCCTAACAATAAAATAAATACAGTCTTACTGTCAGTAACCAGTTTGCAAACAGATGGAATTTGAAAACTAGATTACAGGAACAGACCTTTCTTCCAAATTCAGAATCTGTTGATTGAAATTTTGTTGCAGTAGTTCTTGTTGCTGCTCAAGTTTATACCGATCTTGTTGTTTTTCAAGTATGCTCTTTTCAATACCATCTTTCTGAAGGGAAGCTTTGTGTTCAAATAATCTGCGACGCTGTGCCATTTCAGCGTCCAGCCCCGATTTTGCAGCTGCAGCCCTGTAGACACAGTAACAACACTAGTACTTGCAGATAAAAAGATATCTTTACTGCTAACAAAAAGAATTTTTTTATTACCTAGTTTTACATGATCGACTACAGTCCTGACCACCATTGCAAAATATATAGGTATATTTCTGACTTAAATTGATGCGATCACCATCTTTCAGGGGCACCTCCTCATGGGCTTTAACTCTTTTTCCATTGAGCCATGTTCCACCAGAACTCTAGAACAGAACAAATAGTATAATGTTACATTGGAATACAGTAATGAAATTTGAAAAGTAAGAATTTTATTTCAAACCTTGTCACACAATGTCCATGTGTCTGAAAGACGGAGTAGACAATGAGTTCTAGAAATTTCCAAATCCTTGATATCGTATGAAGCATTTTTCGCTCTACCGATGACAAACTGGAAAAACGAGAAACTTAAGAAACCAGCGAGTTAAGATTTCACGCGCGACAAGAATGACCTAACCTAAACCAAATCCATTACGGCACAGAGATCTATACAAAATGTGTATACTGCAACTAAGGGTCTTTAAGAAAATGAGCGTATCTATCGAAAAACAGAGAAAATTGCTTGAAATCAAACTTGCACCGCGCAAGAAGAAAACCGACGATGAATGTCGTAACAAAGAAATTATTATCTCACCTCCTTGTTGTCGATGTGAATATTTCTTTCAGTTGCAATGAACGGATACAATAATGCTAATGAATCCATAGCTGACGATTATTGTTGAGACAAACCAGAAGCAAATGTCCCAGATTGTTATCATGAAAATAACACCCACGAACGCGCCATACACCGATTTGAAGTTTTAGCGGTAGGAGAAGGAGAACCTACGCCTACTATAAACATAAACACATGAGAAATGCTCTCGATCAAATATATCGATCTATCGAACTCGGTGTGACGTGACGTAGCAAAGGGTTGTTGGTGTTGTTGTTGTTGGGTTGTTGGTGTTTGTAGTAGTAGTGAGTGAGTGACCCGACCATGGCTGTGGAAGTGAGGTGGCTTAGCTGCTCTGTAATATTAACTTTAGTCATTAGTCAAATAATCGCGGAAGTGCCGCATAAACGATTCGAATATAAATACAGCTTCAAACCGCCTTATTTAGCCCAGAAAGACGGATCAGTTCCCTTTTGGGAGTATGGAGGCAGTAAGTTTTCATTTTCTACCCTTCTTGGAGTTCCACGCAAACACTCTTTCCAGCTGTTACGGTGTTCAATGAAAGATTTGTATTGCAATATTTAAAACGCGCTACTGGCCACGCGCCATCCGCCACAGCACCATTTTCCATGCAGCATCGGTAATAAGTCCCTGTCCTTAAGGTTACCGGCTGACAAATGCAAGTAACCTTAGATTTGGATACGGAGCACCTGTTACCGGCAAATACTCACCGCTCAAGTGCATTCCTCTTCAAAGTATCCCTAATAGTTTTGATAAAACGCAGTTCTTTCAACCCCCGTCAATTTCTTCGACGCTATCAGCTAATCGTGGATTATACTATTGCTTGAAGTTTTATACCTGATCATGGCATTTGTTCAAATTTTGTGTTGTCCATTTATTTGAAGAAACTCACTTTTGTTTGAATATTATTTCAGATGCAATTGCTAGTGCCGAAAACGTAAGAATTGCACCTTCCTTGAGAAGCCAAAAAGGTGCCATCTGGACTAAGACACCAACCAACTTTGATTGGTGGGAAGTTGATATTGTTTTTCGTATTACTGGCAGGGGGCGAATTGGTGCTGATGGTCTCGTAAGTGTTTTGCGGATGGATAGTATCTGGAGATGTGGGTGAAGTCATAATCTTTGGTCCTGCTACCTTCCTTTTACATGTGAAAATTTCTGTAATTTGCCTCTTGTTGTCTTTTTTTTCCAGTACAAACACTAAGTATTTGATTTTTGTCTTTTCAACAGGCTTTTTGGTACACTCAGAATAAGGGAGACTATGATGGACAAGTATTTGGAAGCTCTGACAAGTGGGTTGGTCTTGGTGTCATATTTGATTCCTTTGATAATGACAACAAGCATAACAACCCCTACATCATGGCTGTCTTGAACGATGGAACTCGTGATTTTGACCACCAGAAGTAAGTTCCTTGCATTCTTTTTGCATTTCATGTATCTGTTGTAACTGTTCTTCTTATAATCTCTTCCTTATGTTTGTCACATCAGTGATGCGAGCACACAAGCCATAGCTGGCTGTCTTCGAGATTTCCGAAACAAACCATTCCCAACGAGAGCTCGTGTCGAGTACTATAAAAACACCTTAACTGTATGTATCTCTTCTTTAAGTCTGAAAAGTGTTGAAAATGTTATTGATATTTGACGCAATATATTTCTTGGTTATGTTCCCGTCATCAGGTACTATTCCACAGTGGCATGACTGCAAGTGACCAGGAGTATGAGATGTGTCTTCGGGCAGAGAATGTTGTTTTGCCAAAGAATGGTTATTTCGGATTATCTGCAGCAACTGGAGGTCTTGCTGATGATCATGATGTCCTGCATTTCCTAACATCAAGCCTCCATGCCCCAGGGCAGATGCCAACTCCCCAAGCACACCAAGTAAATGAAGAAGATCAACGTAAACTCACACAAGAATATGCTGACTACCAGCGAAAACTTGAGCAACAGAAAGAAGTGTGGGTACTACCAATAGGCCTCCTTTCTAAAAACTCTAATTATAACTTCTGTAACTTTTTCCACTTAATCTCATGCTATGTTTTTAATCTGTAGGTACCGGAAGGAGCACCCTGATGCTCCCATTAAAGACAAGGATGAGTTTGAAGAGTGGTATGAGTCAGATAATCAGCGAGAGCTTCGTCAGATTTTCCAGGGCCAAAGTCAGATGTTTGAGGTGACTCGAGAACTGAATAGGAAATTAGATGAAATAATCGGTCGTCAAGAACGTACACTCAGTTTAATGTCTTCATTACAAGCTGGTGGTGGTGTCCCTGTGGGTAAGTCTTACTCATGCTAGTGATATTTGCTTTTGATGGTCTTTTTCGTCACATCTGATATGAATTTAATTGATTTTCTATTTCCAGTAACTCATCAGCAGCCTGGTCAGCCTCCACTTCAGATGATTGATACTATCAGAAGACATGAAGTTGACACTGTAATCCAGAACCAAAACTCAATTCTATCCACTGCACGGGACCTAATGTAAGTGTATTTCACCTCAAAATTGCTGTTTTGTCTTTAAATATCTAATTGCTCAGACATTGGATGGTTCTTCAGGGAGGTCAATCTTCCATGCTCAGTTTGAATCAAAAGTTTAGCTTGCCTCATGTCATTGTCTTCCATTTATATTTTTTATTTTTTTTTCCCTGCAGAGGTTTTGTCACTGATGTTAGGACACGTACGGACACTATTATTGCAAACCAAGCTCGGCAGCCAACAGCTCAGGTTCAGTCTGTTGGCTATGATATGACATCTCTTGTGAATGAACTGCGGGATGGTATTAATACTGTGAAACGAGATGTAGCTGCAGCATCAGCAAAGCTAGGCAATGTATCACCTAGTGGACAAATTGGTGGAAGCTGTCCAACCTGCTTGACCACGACTACATTCTTGGTCCTTGCTGCTGTTCAGCTCACCATATTGTTTGCATATTTCATGTACAGGTCAGTATTTTGAATTTATCTGCAATTTAAAAGAAATTACTCCATCAATCTTAGAATTACCTGCATTTTTTTGTCTTTTAGATTTATACTGTGCATGCTCTTATTTTCCAGGGATAGCAAGGAAGCTCAGGCCAAGAAATTCTTCTAGTCCCGGTGACACTCATTTTGTATTGATGTCAGGAACATTCCATCTTGAAAAATAAGTGGCAGGTCTTATTTGCATTTGGGCTTTAGTATTGCCTTGGTTTTTCATTGATACCTCTGATGGAGTCAGATGGGAATGCAGACATTCAAATTTGAGTGTTTGCTCGCCCATGAATTGTTCTTAAGTATCTCTTATGTTGTATGGTAGAGGCCTTTTATGCAGTTTCTTTCAAAAGTATCATGAAACTTCACAAATCTTAACTCAAAGTTTTGCTTCTTTTCTGAATGGAGTTTCAAAACATCCCTTAGTAATTTTGATCAAGTACGACATTCTGACTGCTAATTTACATTTCAGTGTACAAAGCCCCAACATTGTGTGTTTCATGTTGGTATATAATTAATCTTTTGCCTGGAAGCTTCAAAATTTTCAGTTGGATCTCTGACACACAGTGAAATTTATTTGATCCATACATAATTTGAGGTCATCAAATGAAATGTGGCATGTTATTTGGAGCAAATGAGTCCAAATCAACCATTTTAGATAACTTATCTTACCATTTGAGATAATTTTTGTATTGAAGCTCCATGTGTTGTGATTTCTTCTAGTTGAATTTAATAATTTTTATGTTTATTATCTACTCATTCTATTTAATACTTAGCTGCAGGAGTATTAATAGAGTGTGATTGAGATATTGAGGGTGTTGAGGTCTCTTTTGTTGCTCAAACCTTTTTTACTCGTCAGGGATTATCTTTTCGTTCATAAGGTACATTGTATTAAACTGTTTGGCATGGGTGAGGAATTTTTAAAGTAACTTCTGAGAGCCAGGGGCGTTTTGTTGAGAGCATGGTTATATTGTTATTGTTCATGTTTTTACTTGAAGGCGGTCACTTCTGAAATGTACAAAATGAAAGACTTGTGTTCCATTTTATTATTAGCTTGAATTTGTGTCCTAGTATAATTTAGAAAATTTGTTGTAGCATTCACATAAACCGTGACTTTGTTTTCAGACATACTTAGAGATGTTGGATGAGTTGTCTTCTCCTTGGAGATATTGTCTATTGGATTTACATTGTCAACTCTTTTGTCATATTGATAAAAGAAATCAAAATGTTAACCGCCTTGATTGATAGAATGAAGTGGAACGGTGAGCATCATATTTTCCCATCATATTCTTCATTATCTAGTGAATGTAGTAAATGTCAGAGAGAATGGATTTTGTTTTTGTATGTACCAAATCTGAGAGAAATACAATATATATCTTTGTTATTCTTTTTTTTTGGAACCTTAAATGTTTAGCATAAAGCCAGGTGGTTCTTTTGGAGTTAAAATCTATTGTCAGAACTAAAGTATTGCAGTACATTAGTGGATTTAAGTATGTTAATGTCTTGTGATTTATATCCGCTACAAATGAATTTTCTAATTTAGGAGAATGAAATATGGAATTGTGTATCATGTGATACGTCATTTTTAAGAGATTGCCGTCAAATAAATAAGTACATTTTTCAAATTTTATGAATGTAATTGTAAATTTTAGGTTTTAGCTTTCCTTCTCACAAAATGAAACTAAACTTTTGAGTACTGTACAAGCCGTTATCACGCTTATAGGTTTAGCAGGTTCATAGAATTGTTTTTCTGGTGGAATGTTTAAGGTAAGTGGTGATTTTCTATGGTGGGATATTTTTGAATCGGCTAGAAAAGGACATTAACTGCCGGCAAAGTAGCTGTGACGCATTTTATTTTAAAAATCGACATGACCGCGCTCGTGGGATGTTTCATTGCAGCCACCATGACAACAGGATGAACGTGTCGCCTGAAATACTTAAGTAATCGAAATACATAGTGTTCTTAACAAGTTGATATTTAGAAAACAATTTATTTTATTTTTTCATTATTACAGTCAACGTTGCACGTAGCCGAATGCACTGCTCTTCACACTACAAAATCAACTGACACTGGGAAGGTTGGTCAGCCTTTTTATTTTGCTCTGCCGAAAACAGGCTGCAAACCTGTTCCTGTTCCCGTTCATTTGGACGTCGGACATCCATTACAGGCTCTGCGTAGAACTGGTATGTGCACATTTCATCCTTAAACGTTGCATTTTAGACTTGCCATCCCAACAATGAATCTATTTCTATGAACCTTAAATATTTCAGTCTTTTTGATCGCTGTAGAAGTTGCTTCGGCTTTTCATGTCCTTTAGATGTGAGTTATGCAGCGTGCCCGGTTTGCTTGTGTTCAAGGACCGTAATTACCTCTCGGTATTCAATATATTTCCTTCCGAAATCCGACTAAATTTACACTTAGCATCATTGCTCTATTGATTCGGTTCTATTTGAATTAACTTGTTGTTGGAATCATTTTTTGTTGTTGCTCAACCCGAAGGTTATGTTGACCTCGGTCGGCGTTGTTCGCACTTTATCGGCCCTTTGAATTCTCTAGCAAGTATTATGTATACTGATGTATGTAACTGAAATTCAGGCTTTCTCGCTTCTTCTTTCACATTTGAAGCCTATAAGCGTGTTTGATTTTGCGTCCGCTGTGGATTTGGTTTTATATTACCGGTTGTTCCCATGTGTGTACTACACCGATCATTGTTTTCTCGATTGTGTTTCAACGTCTTACCGGCGATCTAATTTAGAATACTTCGCATATTGATAGCATGTTTTGTTTTCCTTTTAGTTTGCAGATCCCTTAGATCACAATGCCTGAGCAGACTGAAGTGGAGCGTGCCGCAGCAGCATCAGAGCCTGTTGCCGCAGGAACTTCAGGTGATGCTGATGCTTCTGGAACAGACAGTGACTCCGACGTCAGCGCGCCTGAACTAGAGGAAGCTGGAACTGGAAGTGGAATCAGCTTTCCTGGTGGAGCTGCAGCTGCTGCAGCTGCTGGTTTGCCCATTGACATCAGCAAAGCCAAGCAGACACGGGGAGAGAAGAAAGCGAGGAAAATTATGTCCAAACTGGGACTGAAGCCAGTAAGTGTGTTACTTTTGAGTTAAGTTTATTTATAAATAGTCAACTCTGTTTTTCTTTTCTTTTTTTTTCATTTTTTTTTTTAAGTTGTCACCCAATCTGATGCACTGAACTGGTCTGTAGTGGTCTGATATATCACTTGCAGTATTCCTACAGTGCTAAATTAATCGAAGCATTAACCATTCAGGTTTTACCACTGTTGGTGAAATCATGGTTTTTATTTCAACATATTGTTACTTACCTCCACCTGTCTGTTATTCACATAGGTAACGGTTATCAACTATTCTTTCTTCTAGATTCAAGGTGTTAGTCGAGTAACTATCAGGAAGTCGAAAAACATTTTGTTTGTGATTAACAAACCTGATGTGTTTAAGAACCCCGTGTCAGATACCTACATTGTCTTCGGTGAAGCTAAGGTAAGGAACTGCCTACTTGATACAGTATCACTTGGCCACTTCCAAGTCAATTTTTGTAATTTTTTTTTTTTTTTTTTTTACTTCCAGATTGAGGACTTAAGTCAGCAGGCTCAAGTTGCGGCTGCTGAGAAGTTCAAGGCCCCTGAAATTTCACCTGGTGTTGATGTTGGAGCTGGAGCTACAGTATGTGTATTTTTGAGTCTTACTCATTGAAATATTTGTTACTCTGTTATTGCTTTAGTGTCGCCGAGCATGATATTGTTTTAAATCTTGAAGAGTGCACTTGGTGTTCTACCTGCACAGATATATGTAAGAAGCTGCTAGGTTCGATTTGATTTGATGATAAGCAATCTTGAAACTATTCCAGGTTCTGAGCACTATATTTACTCCTCAGTTAATAATTTAGCTTACCGTCTCTAGGTACATTTCCACTTGTCTGGTATTCATTGTATTTCTATTTCTTTTCAAACAGGTTGTTGCCCCTATCCAAGAGGAATCTGAAGAAGAGGAAGTTGACGACACTGGAATTGAGGACAAGGATGTGGACCTCGTGATGTTGCAAGCCAATGTCAGCAGAGCTAAAGCCATTAAAGCATTGCGCAACAATGGATACGATTTAGTAAATGCAATCATGGTAAGTTCTATGTACTCCTTTTTTTGTTTTTCTGGAATTAATGAGTGAACTTTGCTACTATCAAGCATGATGACTGATGAACTCTTGAAGGGTGCACTTTGTGTTCAACCCGTACAATTAGATGTAAGAAGCTATCCCTTTCTGATTTGATTATAGCAAAGTTTTTTGAATAAGTCACTTTCTGTTTTTTCTTTTTGGGTCATAGTAATTGCTGCTTGAATTTTAGTGCACAATTAAATTGCGTTAATTTGCATGCAATAACATCCTTCTAGGAGATCATGTGAACTTGAAGTTACGAATATTGTTGTGATGATTCTTTTTATGGTTTCGCATTTTATTCTGAAACTATTTGATGTTAGACCTTGCCAGACTGAGCAATATGACGTTGTAACTTGATATGCATTGCATTGCATTGCATGATTACAATTACCTGCTAGTGAAAACAATGCAATGATGATCTACCCAATGGTTTCGCTTATCACTCTGATATTATTTGACGATACACCTTGCCAGACTGAGCAATGTTCATTCTTTAAGGATTATAGTGTCTCAATCCGTGACATTGGTTCTGGGTTCAGAAAACATTCACAGTGATGATGATCATAATGATTTCACTAATTTTTCTGAAATCGTTGACTGCTAGACTGATCCTTAGCCTATTATTCGATTTACTTTCACATTTTTTCCCTTCTATTTTCATCAAGTTCTGCGCTTAAAAGGTAGAAGATATGTGGCAGACAGTACTCTTTTTTAGTTTTATATGCCGTGATAAGTTGAATGGTTTCGCTTTTTTCTGTAACTATTTGATGATAATCCTTGCCAGACTGAGCAGATAAGAAAAGTGTGATCGGAACAGATCTGATATTTTTTTTCAAATCATTATGTTAATTTTGTAACATTATCTTAGAAACCACTAGAGCTTTGCAGTCTTGCATTTGGGTGGTTCTTTACAAGTTAATGAATTAAACTATTTCTTAAAATCTATTTGGGCTTAGAAAATATTTGCCATGATGATCTTCTCAATGGTTTCGCTAGTTTTTCTGAAACTTTTTGACGATACACCTTGCCAGACTGAGCAGCATGAATCCTGAGCCCATTGTTTCTTTTACTTTTAAATTTTTTTTCTTCATTTTCTTGATTGTATCTCGAGTTGGTTCTGCCCCAGTGAGGATGAAGATTTATGGCGTATGATGATTGACAAGTTATGATGCTCTTTGTAGTTTTATCTGCTGTGATGATAAGTTGAATGGTTTCGCTTTTTCTCTGTAACTATTTGATGATAATCCTTGCCAGACTGAGCAGATAAGAAAAGTGTAATCTGAACAGATCTAAATTTTTTTAAATTTTTTTTTAGATTGTTTTTGTACTTTCTACATTATCTTTGAAACACCTGATTATTGCAGTATAATCTTTGGGAACTCTGGTTCAAAATTACTTACTTAATTGGTCTAATATATTCTTAAAAGAATACCTTTGATACCTCTGCTATGATGATCAATCTAATGGTTTTGCTTATTTTCTGTTACTATTTGATGATACACCTTGCCAGACTGATCAGATATGGAGGTTATTCGGTTCTTTTATGATTGGAAAATATTCTTCAATAGTTTTGTATCATAAACCGACAAGTCGTTTGAAGTTGAACAGTTAGGATTCTGTAAGGTCTGTGAAGGTTTTAGAAATCGTTTCGATTCTCTTTTACATTCAAACATGTGATGAATTTCCTTGTGAGACTTGGTCTATAGGGTCCATTAATCATATGATCATCTAGAGAAGGAGGTGGCCTGCTTTGTGAGTTACATTGCTATGCCATACTAGTTGATAAATTGTGGCCAAGCTGGCACAGACCGTAATATCAGCAAAATTAGAAGTGCCCAAATGACCATTTTGACAGCCCAAGCTAATTTTTAAAAAATAACTTGCCAAAAATTCTAAATTTTGTAATTGTATGAATTACATTTACTTAACAGCTTCAAAATTTTTCTATTAAGTTCTGCCCAAATCGCAACTATTGACTGCCCAAATTGATTGCTGGTTCTTTGTGAAATTTTACCCTGCGGTGGAGAAAGTTGCCTTAAAAGGGGTCACATGATCAATGGATGTTAATCTGCTTGAGAGGGCTCTGTAGTGTAGAGACTAATGCTCACAGACCATAATCCTGTGGTTTTGTTTCAAATTATTTTAAATTAACAAAATTCTTTTTTTCTTTCAGGCGCTTACCATGTGAAGCATCTCATAATTTGAAGAATTCTCCACCAACATTGCTTTACCTTTCATACCATATTTATCATTACAGCCATCTGAATTTTGTACATCTTTGTAAGGGATGGTTATTTTTAGTGCCGATTGTGAATACCACCTCATTCCCTGTGGTGGGAATGTGTTACCTTCTGAGTTAAAGTCTGCTGTGAACTAATCAATTTTGTGTTGTTCCTCGTTGTTGTTAATGTACATAATTTCAATTTGGAAAAAATAGAAAAACAGTCGCTATGAGAAATGAAGGCTTCTTTATTCTATAACCCTCTTCATCTTTTTATGAACAAGTCCTTTGTCATCAGTGAATTGAGATCATAACTGGAAAATTGACATATTCTGCTACTTGGCTCTGTATGCAAACAAAGCAACCACATAAATACCAGTTACCCATCCCGTAACCGATCATATTGATTCCATTCCAATTTAATTTTTTTTTGAAGTAAAGTGATTTTAATTAATTATATATTAACAAAGTTGAAGTAAAATTAAAAAAAAAGAACCGCCCAACTACCAGGTGTGCAAGTGGTCTGCCTGGATGGGGATCATTCAACAATTACGTGATCTCCGAGAGGGGGGGGGGGGCCCT
>CABIKL010001277.1:0-16085 GCA_902196195.1 Aptinothrips rufus | reverse complement strand
GGGGGGGGGGGGGGGGGGGGGGGGGGGGGGGGGGGGGGGGGGGGGGGGGGGGGGGGGGGGACTGATTGGATGATCAGTTCCGACAAGGAAGTGTTCGCATTTGATGCATAAGCAAGGAACCAGATATAATACCAGTCAATCGTTCGCATTACATTGCGGCAAATGACGGAGGGGGCTTATCAAGAGAGAGTTTGAAGCGCTTGTGACAACTAATGACATCGCAGAGCTCTTTAAAATAATGCATTTCGTTTCGCTGTCTTCCTCTTCCTCTCAATAATAGTTTGTATACATACACTATTCACCAACACGGGAAAGGCAGATATCTCCTCGTAGAAGTTTTCCAATTTCCCCTGCCGAAGAATCAATATCAGCGCCCTACCAAGCAAGCCCTTACGAGGCCCTACCCGACACACCGGTGTTTTGCATCCCTTTGTCGGCAGATTCCTAGAGAAAGGGACAGGACGAGCCCGGACCCGGCGCGCAGCCCTGCCCAGCCAGATAACATCAGCCATCCTGGGTGTCCTTGGGAGGCCCTGCCCTGAGTCGGAGCAGGATTACACCGCAGCGCTGCGCGGCGCGCCGCAGCAGGGATCAGATGCCCACACGGGGAACAGGTACTGGAGAGGCGAATTGGGACAGCAGCGCTGGGAGTTAGAAGGAGGAGCACCATGCAAAACAAAATATATAAAAAAAAATAAGGGAAAAAAAAACAGATTTGGGGAATACTACCCGAAAAACACAGGGAAGGCAGGAAAGGCACTTTCAAAATTTTTGGGGCTCGCTTTGAGGATTGGACAGAGACGCATTTTTGACTGTCCTGATCATTTCGGTCTAGCTCTCAAATTGACACCCAAAAATTCCGAAACTGGTGTTACTTCTCACCCGTTTCTCGGAAACAACTTTCCAAACCAGGTAATTTTATTTTCAGGGATAGGTCGCGGAGAAGGACAGGACGCGGGGAAAGAGATGAAGGCTGTGATTTTTGCGTTTCCGCGTAAATCGTAGCAATCACCCCAGCAAGGCATCGCGAGACAGTGCGGTACGACCAGCAGCAGGTCACACGAGCACACATCAGCCCGGGAGGCGGCCAATCATTGGCACAGCCCACGGGGCGAGCCTCGGGCGAGCTCTGGAACCGGATCCAGTCCGGACAGGACGCACCGCGTCGTCACATTTGCCACAACCGATTTAAGCTCAGGTTGGATGCGGGAGCAGTGGTGGCGACTGTGAAATGCGTGTTAGACGTGCGCCGGCCCCGCCCCGCCGGCCCCGCCCCGCCCCGCCCCACCCACGCGATTGAATAAAGGCATTCGAGGCCGTCCAGGAGATTGGGAGCAGAGCGGAAGGCGCAGCCAAGGAAAGGCTAACGACTCAATGTAGCGGAGCAATTTCCGTGCCACGGAGAAAGAGCCCGACCGAAACGCGGAAGGGGTGGGGGAAGGGGAGGGGAGGGGAGGGGAGGGGGAGGATGTGCCGTCGATCAGGTGGGCTGACGACGGGTCAGGCGACACTCCAGCATCCTGCAGGACCAATCATTACCAAGGACACAGCCAGTGGAACACGTACCGGACCCGCCAGGACCCAGTGCCGGAGGAAGCGGAGCAGGGAGGACGTCCTCTGATTTAGGACTTCCATTAACAGTCGATCAAGAGCGAGAAGGACGAAGGGATGGGAGACAGAGACGCAGCGAAGCGAGTAGTTGGAACGCCAATCGACCACGCAGAAGAATATCCTGGCTCCCTCGGCAGAGCGCGCGCCGCAGGGGGTGCGGGGGCGGGGCGGGGCGGGGAGCTGCTGGACGGAGAGGTGAGGTGAGGTGAGGTGGCCATAGCCGGGCCAGAGAAGATCTCCCTCCCGAGATTCACTTCCGTGTAAGCCAGGCCGTTTTCAAATCGATTTACCATACATATATAAAGGCAACGCGCGATATCCCTTAAAGAACTCTTCGGTCCGAAGGGACCGATCCCTATGGGCTCTGCGCCACCACGCGCGAGGGGGGGGGGGGGGGGGGGGGGGGGGGGGGGTAAGGCTCACGCGCAATCACATGCCCATCCCGGTAGCCCGGGGCAATCATAGAAATCCTATCAAACAGCCCCATCTTCCCTCCGAAATGGATGTCATAGCCATCGCGGACAAAGACGCTCCAAAAGTAGGTACTCCTCCTCAGAACTGACTTGTCCGCACTCTCTTAGTGTCTCCTGCCCGCCCCGCCCGGCAGTCGACGTGGGTGGGGGTGAGGAATAGGAGGTGGCTACAGGATACGTCTTAAGGTCGGCCAGGGGGCCAGGGGAGGACAGAGAAGGGGACGTCTCGTTAAAATGTCATCAGGGGCCACCAGGGCTCAACGCATCGCATCAAGTCCCCCGGCTCGGCTCGGCACACCGGTGCGGAGAGGCGCGGCGCGGCGCGGTGACCCGCGTCCCAAGCGAAGCCTGTCGGTTAGGTGGACATACGACAAACGGCACAGTTTTTAGTTCAAAAGAAGCCTATTCTTCCAGCCGCAACACAATATTTTTTTTTTCTTTTTTGGCAGTGACGGCATGGAGGAGGCGCTCGCTTCTGGATGTAGAACGCAGGGCAGCGAGTGGCGTGGCGTGGCGTGGCGTGGCGTGGCGTGGCAGAGGCGCACTGTGGGCGCGAAGGGAAGGCGGTTAAGGCTGTGCGACTCAAGGCGTTTGAAGCCAATTCGGACGATTGGAAGCAAAAAGGGGAGAAAACGGTTGGTTGCGAAAAGTGAGGAACAGCACCACCACCCACCACCCCGGACTCTCTGCGCCTCACCCCGCCACGTCACGCGAGAGGCTCGGCGAGAGGGAAGTCGGGGAATATAAGGCGGTCGGTGGAA
The DNA here is from genome assembly GCA_902196195.1 of Aptinothrips rufus. NCBI lineage: Eukaryota > Metazoa > Arthropoda > Insecta > Thysanoptera > Thripidae > Aptinothrips > Aptinothrips rufus. Next base: position 13,240 of record CABIKL010001277.1, on the reverse strand, counting down.
GACGCGAAGTGAAGGTGAGAACGAGAGGCAGTAACAAAGATCCCGGCGCCGGCTTCCGATGCCGCTCGCCCCAATCCACCAAAAGCAACCGCCCCCCCCCCCCCCCAACCCCCTCGCCCGGAGTGATGAAACAAGTTCCCCCCTACTTCATATTCCAGGGCACTTTCTTTCACTCTTCCCTTTCTTTCAGCCACCTAACCGGTGCGCTGGAGGTAAGCCATGTCATTGGCTGCTCAAAGCAGGCAGCAGCAGCACGTAGATTAGAGGGAATACCGGTCGGGGCATTCCCTTTAGGGCGATTTTCAATTTCCACCCTTCAGAACGGGACGTCAGCTCACTGCGTCGTGCTCCTTGAGATCAGCTCTGATCCGTTCGCTTCCAGGCCGGCCAAGACGGATCAAAGCAGTACATAGAAATAATGCTCCAACAGATAATGAAACACGACAATAATTTGACAAGTTGATTCTGGGCGTCAAAAGTACCGCGAGTAGTCAGGAGGATACTACGCTACGCGCCACAAGGCCGTGCACATGGCGATAGCTCGGCTCGGCACGGCTCGGCTCGGGAGGCGCTGCTGGGATAGTTCCGTATGAAAAACGGCAGGCGAAAACTGGGCGCTCGGAATGAAGACGTCGAGCTCACGCCCCGCCCCACCCCACCCCGCCCCGCCCCGCCACACTCCTCGACGCTGCCGCTCAACTTTTCCGCCCAATTGAGCCGGTGCTGCGCGTTCGCATGTTTCCCTGCAGCGCAGCGCGGAGGACCGCTCACTTCGCTGCTCTTCACGGCACCGACTGCTGCCCCACATCTCACGCGCCGCCCCGCCCCGCGCCGCCCCGCGCCGCCCCGCGCCGCCCCGCGCCGCCCCGCCCCACGACCTGTTCACCTCAGCACAGTCCACTTAGGTCTGGCCATCTGACCAGCCAGATCCGCCTCATGACCAGTGCGTGCCTGGGGCGCCCTAATTGCATCGCTCTTGTCAGAACGAGGTAGACGAACAAGTACGTCAAAGAAAACAAAGGTCGAAAAAGAATACATACGAGAAAAATAAAACGGTAGCAATAAGACGTAAATTTTGAAGAAAAAAAGTCTTTTCAGAATTGACTTACGTATGACGCAATCTGAGAAGAGGTCACAAGATAAACTCACCTGAAACAGAATAAAAAAAAGAAATTTAGAGATACAAGATTAATTTACGTATAACAAGGCAAGCATTCATCCGAGCATTCATCAAGGTGATATTGACACAGACATGAGACGACGTTTCTTTTCCGATTCCATGCCCTCGAAACACAGCAGAGGAGACACTGTACTGCTCAATAAGCAGACAAGTCAGTCTGAAGCTCAGAGCTCTCTGCCGCATTTCATCCCTATCTGACCCTGAACTGATTCTTAGAGGCTGAGAAGCTGCAGCAAACATCGCCGAGCATCGCCACTAATTGCCGGACTCATTCCAAGCACCCCGCCCCGCCCCGCCCCGCCCCGCCCCTTGGAGATATTAAGGCGCGACACGCGGTGCAGTGGGGAACCGAGGAGCACAGACCGCCGGGCTGTGCCGGGCCGCGCCGGGCCGGGCGTGTGATTTGGACCGATGCAGCCAGATGTTCCCGCGACCCTCTTTCAACTCGTGCTCACTCCGCTCAGCTCCGCTCCAGAGATTTAGAATTCGAAGGCGAGGGAAGGCGGTCCACCCCGCACCCCGAGCACTGTTATTCAAGAGCGGACAGCTTGAAGATGACGGAGGGCGCCCTTACTTACATGGACCGTAAGATAAGAACCATTCTTAAGAGGGGAGATATATTGCGGTGCCAATATTAAAAACCGCAAACTCCGAAGAGAACGCTTTCCACTGGCGAGACTTGTGTGTGTGGTGCTGGTCGTCCTGCTGCGCCCCGCCCCGCCCCGCCCCCTCAAAGAGGCCGAGTGGCGGGGAGGGGAGGGGAGGGGAACGGCTGCCTGCCGTTGACGGACTGTCAAGGGAAGGGCGAGCGCGAGCCTAGTCCTACAGCTCGCCGCGCCACGCCGATAACCACGACTTTTAAATGGCTATTCCAGGGGTGGGCGGGTGAAGGACGCGCCCCTTAGGGACGGGCCCGGGCCCCTCAGGGACGGCAGGGGCGAGCGTGGCCGACAAAGACGCTGCCACCGTGAAGTGTCGAATGCTGGGACAGGCCAGGAGGGGTGCGTCCCTGGAGTAGGAGACGGGAGGAGCGCAACCTCAAAACGACAGTGGTGGGGGATTCAACTCATTTTTCCTCGTGACCGGCGGAACGTAAGTATCATCTCACTAAAGCACACGGTGAAAACGATCCCTTGAAATTACGAAATGCCTTTTGGTACAAGCCCCACAATGATCTTGGATTCTTGTTTGATATTTTTACTCTTCGTTTTTGGGTTTTGCGTTTTCTGTGTTCTATTCAACACTCAAAATAGGTGGGAGATTACCGTGTTGAGGCACGAGCTTTCCCAACCCTTTCCACCACCCGGCCGCATCCCAAATGGAGACGTCATCGCCCCACCTACTTGTTGACAGGCGTAGCGTGGCCCCACAGCTAAACTCCCTAACAGACCTGGCGGGGCGGGGCGGGGCGGCGGACTGCGATCACGGCATATCAAACACCGGACGGGCCGGGCCACGCACAGTGGGCGGAGGGAAAGTTTTTACTGCCGCTGGATGACAAAAAGAAAGCCCTGCCCTGCCCTGCCCTGCCCTGCCCTGCCCTGCCCTGCCCTGCCCTGCCATGCACACATACGCCCATCTGTTCCACGCGGCGCGCACATGTTGTCCGAGCGCCGGGCACACTAAAGGGACGCGGACCAAGGGCAAGGGAAGGCAGTGGTGGTAGGGATCCAAAAATATGAGCTCTTTCCTAAAAAGAAATGAAAAATTGCTCTTACTTTTCGGGAAAATTTCTAAACATAATTGACTTTTAGATAAGAATTCAACTATTTTATTTTTTTTCGCCGTGAATCCCCATTTGTCCGTCTGTGCAAGAATTCGAGCGTTTTTGCCGTTTGTGAGCGAAGTAAGTCGACACACTGAACTGCTGCGGACGTAAAGTTAAACAAAGAAGCAGAGCAGTCTGGAGAGGAAGCTGGGAAATGTAAGCCCAAAAATTGACCCTGTGCGCTTCTGAGGTTATCCTCGCTGCCGGCGCTTCTCTGCCTTCCCAACGCAAAACGCATGCGGCGGTCGGAACGGGTAAAGTTGTGAAATGAACAGTGCGGCGTGGCCAGAGGGACGTGGTGGGCGGGGCGGGGCGGGGCGCACCCACTTCAAGTCAGGCAGTCTACCAGCCGCAGCCAGCACACACAGCCCGGGAGCCCCGTTTCCATTTGTTTCGTTCATCTCATATCCTGGAGGCCTAGTTAATGCACGGAAGTCCGGAAGGCCTCGACCGGCTCTCGACGCGGCGGCAGCAGCAGCTGCAGCAGGCCCGAGGCAAAAACGCTGCCCATGGCCACTGCTGCGTATGCAAAGCAGACAACAACATAACGATGAATTTTAAGGATTTCAAATAAGAGAAACTACTATACAAGAGTACTTAGTTTCAAACTCATAGCCTAGCATAATGTTGTTACGTTGTCAATCAATTTACTCTATGGATACGCCGCCAGGCCGCATGACCTTGGGGCGTGACTGCACATGGACTCTGTATATCTAGCTAACAGCAGCCCGCAAACAAACACAACCCATCTGACATCAATTCAATGACTCGCCACTTTCATTTCACGCAGAGCACATAACTTGAGTGCTACTGCGGTCACGAGACGAAGAACGAGCCCTGCCGACATTTATTCCGAATATAACGTCCTGAATTTGTTCAACATGCTGCTGTGAAGTCACAAAGCAACAGAGATAGCTGAACAAATACTGGCACCGAAAAGAAAACACAAAGTGAGGCATCCTGACATAGAACAAGCGAGCACACCCAGCAAAAAGATTTCTTGATTCAATGTAATTTTTCTCGAATGAATTTTTCGTCCGCTCTGTGACGACACAAGAGTTGTCATCACATAAGACAATAGATACGTTTGATTCGAGAAAAATTGCACTAAATCAAGAAATTTGTCTCAAATCAATACATTTTATGTCTTATACGAAGAGAACATTTGCATCATCACAGATTGTCTTGGTTCAAGATTCCATTTCACTGGCTGCAGGGCTTGAGTTTCAGAGACAGATTTCACAGGGACGTCAGCGAGGCGAGAGGCACCGCGCGAGACTTGCCTCGACTCCACCCGACGCGCATAAAAAATAGAACATTTCGGTCATTCCTCCAGCCTCACGTCGCGCACTCCATCTGTCCGCGCCTGCTTCTCCCCGCAGCAACGCCCGGCAAGGAAGCACGAGGAAGAGAGAACCGAGTCAGACCGGGGGAGAAGAATACACTGGGTCCGTATCTCACATATGAGAGGTCGCCGGACAGTGAGGAGGGCTGGGTCCGGCTGGGTCCGAGCCGGCCGCAGTACATGACCCGCCCCCTCTGCGGGGCCTTCACAAACAGTTGGTATTTGTCTTTGAGTCCCGGTGAGGCTGGCTCGGGCTCGGCTTCAGTTCGCCGCTGAAAGTCAGACACTACCCGCCTCCTTCCCGATACACGGGCGGTCGAGTCGAGCTCCAGTCCAGGCCAGCACTCAGCGGACCAATAGGCTCAGTGCGGGTTATCAATGCGAACACCCTTCTGGACACGGTATTTGAACCCGTGACCTCGACGTGGCGATTCATTTCGTCTCAGGGTGCTTGTCATGATCTGAGTGTGAGTAGTCGTATGCAAGTTTTTAGTTCAGATGCCGGCTCCAAAAGGGTGTCCATATAATGCCCCGTGCATTCATTGCCCACACTGACCCTAGGACATCAATTCGCAAGTCTCAAGAGAGTAGAACATTGGTATCCGTAGACTGGAGTGCCCTCGCCCGTCGCCTATGAACACCCGGCGGCGGTGCCTGGTCTGTCTGAGGACGGCTCGCTGCAGGGCCTGACAGTAGGCCGAGTGAGAGTGAGGAGCAGAGCGGGCCAATATCCTGGCGAACACGAAGACAAACATCTGAAGATCGCACTCTGAGATCGTATTGGATTCTTCTGTCAATAACACAATGTCAAATGTGTGCAGCAATACTACTATGTTACGTGCACTGTCGAGGGGCACAAAGTTATTTTGGAGTGAGTGTTGCACAAATATGTAGTAGAGCTCTGGGAGAGCGGACTCTTTGCTATATACTGCTCTTCGGCGGAGTTCCTTACTGGAGAAGAATCTGAATGTGCTAAGAACAGCACAAGATGTTGACCTAGACTAAGATAATGGCCCTACCCTATTTTCGAAAGGTTATATCTCTACTAATATCTGATCTAAGCCCGACGCGAGTATCGGAGGGGGTGGCGGGGCGTGGCGGGGCGGGCCGTGTCCTTGAGCAGAGTTTCGGGGCGCCGGAGGAGGCGAGGCGCGGCGTGGCGTGGCGCGGCGCGGAGCTCGCTGTCGGAGGTCTTAGAGTGGGGTCGGGGAGGCACAATGGAGAAAAGCGAGTCGAATTAATGACGGACTGCTTCGGCTGAACAAGCTCTGAGATAGCAGTTTTCTCGAGCGTTGCGGTGCTTCGGAACCGACCGGCCCAGCAAGAGAAGGGGAAAGGAAGGTTTCGGGACCGAAAAGGGGGGGGGGGGGCAGGGAAAGTTTCCGGAGAGCGGCCTGCCGGCCTGTACTGGGCGTCAGGATGGCAAGGTCTGTTCCCAGAGGAATTCCATAGACTTTACAGCCAATGAATGTCCTTCACAGTAGACACTCCACTGCGAAGCAAAACAGATTATTCACGAGATGGCAAATAGCTTCCACTCGAAATCAAAACAAGACCGGCCCAGTCAGGAATATAAACAGCGACAGTGAAGAGATTTGAGAGGGGGAACTGTGACTGTAGTCCAGCTATTTGGAGCCAGTCCGAAATACTGCCTTCCAATCCTGCTATAGTAACATTGCTGGGACCTACCCCATCGGCGAACAAGCTTCGGAAACTCCTGCTGCAGGGACTGCACGGCCGGGCGGGGTGGGGCGGCTGTGGGCGGGAAGCCGATGACTCCGCAGTCTACTCAGCCACCCTTAACTTGGGGGTTATAACTACAACCGCACGTAGCGTTAGTCTTTATTAGCGACTCTTTTATTGCTCCATTACTTTCATTCTTCGACCCCTGCACTCTACCTTCGGCGATTGTGGCTAATGACCTCAGGCCTTCAAGAAAAAGAGGAGAAGAAGAAGAAGAAGAAAAGACCGTCAGGAAAATCCTCAAGTTCCGCTCATGAAAAAAATTTGGTTTATAATCAAGTTTAATGGAGTATAAAATAGTCTTATTAACCGCTTCCTTGGTGATTCTTCCTCTTTGCCAGAGGGACAGTTCTTAAAGCCAACAATATAAAGCAGCAGAGATTCTGTGGTACAAATGTATCCTGTCTCAAACTATACAGTGCTTCATCAGATTCTAAATCTAAAGGCTCAAGTAGAAAGCTACTAATGCCACGATCAAAATATTCCAAAATTCCCGCAAACGCCTAGCAAAACTCCACCTTCAGGCAACAAGCTTACCCGCTCCTACCCCGAACCTCCCAAAACCACACGACTTGCATGACAGAACAAAAAAAAACAAAGGAAGGGCGCGAACACAACTGTCGCTCCATATCAGCCCCTTTGCATTCCACAGCGACATGCCGCAGCCCTTGGTTCCTCCCCCTCCCCCTCACCCACCCACCCTCACCAGGAGCACAGCGAGAATCCAGCCAGCCAGCCAGCGGCACACACATGTAATTCTAAACAAAGTTTACCCCCTCCACTGCTGTCTCTCTTTCCATCATCTCCTGCAGGGCAACGCGCGTGCCGAGCCGAGGTACAGCAGGGCCGCCACCTCCACGCGTGTACGGCGCAGCGCGGTGCGGTGCGGTGCAGCCAACTTACGGGGCGTAAACTTGTTTGTCGTCTCAGCGCCTCGCCTTACACAGCGCGCCTCACATACATATTTCAGGTTGCCTAACCTCGCCGCAGCAATACTTCAGTCAGTGATTCTCAGCTCAAGAGGGAGGGTAGTTCAGGGGGCTAGTCTAGTTCCAGGCTCAGACCTTATCTCGGGACTCCGTACCTCATCTTTATCCTCATCATCCTCGTCCCCGACTGCCGTGTCTCCGGGGGGGGGGGATTGCGAGCCCCAGCCACGCCGCCACGACCCGACCCGAGTCACTTCCACAAACTTTGTCCGGCCGAGGAGGGCTGGTTGCGGTACGGTATCCTACGGACGGTGCGTTTCGGAGGGGACGGGAGGGGGTGGGCGGGTGACCTCTGTACCTGACCTGACCCCGTGGCAGCTGCGACACGCTCTGCTCCGCTCTGGCGAGTCACAAGTCCACAAGCCTGGCTTCATCTCACTGCCAGAGCTCGCAGCGATCACACTATCACTGTAAAAAAAAAAAGTCGTAAATTAACGACGATTTTGAAAAAATAATTTTCCAGTGCTTTTGTCGTAATTTTACGAGTCTAAGCCGTGGCATTTTGGACGCGGTGCTCATGATCTCCAAACTCAAAAATACATAACAATATTTCAAAATATTACGACAATTTGTCGTAGATTTAAAACTGTGCTTTGGAAAGAAATTTTCCAGTGCTTTGCCGTAACTTTACGAGAAATTTTTCACAGTGATGTGCCGGGCATCCATTTGTGGGAGGGGGGCATAACGCCCCCGCAATATGGAGACTCCTCGCAGCGGCCCGGCGTCCCGCTATTCTTCACCCGCGGTGTCCGGCTGTCTGAAGCGGCAAGCGGCTCGGCTCGGCTCGGCTCCGACCTGATCGAGGTGCAGGTCACGCAGGGAGAGGACCAAGCTGTTTCATCGCGACATTCCCGCGCACCGCACCGCGCCACGCCGCGCCGCGCCACGCCACGCCACGCCACGCCACGCCACGCCACATCCCACCCCGAGCCAATGCCTTTTGCTTGCTCATAACCTGCTGACCTAATCCAGCGCACCCTCAGACCTTACGAACCTTTTCGTTCATAACGCATAGACAAATTTGGCAAACAATAGACTATGAACAAATTTCCATGGCTTTGAACAAGTTTGTCCTTACCTCTATTGTAGCACACATTTGGCAACAGATATAGTAAAAATGTTCATGGTGGTCTGAGAATGGGGGTCCGCGCCAGGCCACACCTGTGCAGTACGTAATACACTTCGCCACCCCGTATAGGATAACCAGCTCCTCTGCAGAACCAACTCCCACCCACAGACCAGCAGCGAACAGGAAGGGACGCGACGCCGGCCAGCGCGGCCCGGCACACGGACAAAGAAGAGGTTGTCACGGCCTTGTATACACTTCGGTAACATCCGCATCGGCCCGACCTGGCCGGCCCGCGCTGTGTTATGTCCGGCTGCATAAGGACACCCCACCCCACCCGCCGCCTGTTCAAACACGTCCACACGCCCTCTGCACAGCGGACGGAATTTAATATCCCGCCCAAGAGGCGTCAATGTATGTGCATACATTACATATTCCACAATACGACACATGTCCCATGCATACACCGTACTAAAAGGAATAGAAGTCACCCCAGGAGGTTTCACGAAACAAAAATCGTCAACATGTTTCCTTCTTCCTTTCAAGTAGTGAGCACTCCCAGACCCTAAGAACTTTTTAGTTTATGACGCATTGACAAATATGTGCAACAACGGACACTGAAAAAAATTGTACTTAGGTATACAAATAAATTAGTCAATTATCGTGAACAAAATATTAGAAACGTCTAAACAATGTTGTTTTTAGCTCAATTGCTGCTAAAAAATTGACAATGGATATTGTGAAAAAGTTCATGGTGGTCTGAGAGAGTACGCTGCGCGGAGAAATATACTGAAGAATGGAAAGGAACAGACCTGACCCATACCCAGTGCGAAGGTCGAGAAGCCCTACAGCTAGACAAGTGAGGCCGGCCCCGCGGTCCGCAGGATCCCACAGCCCGGCGGGCGGGGCGGGGCGGGGCGGGGCGGGGGGGCGTGCATGCGGCCTTCGAGTCCGACGTACATACCGCCGCCCTATGACAAATGAGGGACACATCACTCCCCTCCCTTCCTCGGGAGATCGGCAGGGAGGTGAGCCGCAAATCCCGACGAGACAGGGATTCCTCACGCTCCCGCTCGGAGATATTGGTCGGACACTTATAAATAAATGGAGCAGGGCGGTGAGACTCGGAGCCCCCCGCTATGACGAGCCCTGCGGAGCGGAGCCGCCAGTGACGGATAGCATTCCAAAGGCTGGGCGGGGGCGGGGGCGGGGGCGGGGGCGGGCGCTCGGCGGCCTTAGAGGGGCCGTACGGAAACCATCAGAAAATACTTACGGACCGACATGTGGCACTGGAACGCCAAACATGAGAGCAACGTCACCGTCCACCGTCCACTTACCTGAAAATGAACAGAAAACGCAATCAGTTACAAGTTTGGAAGAATTTTAATATCCTAACTTAAATACCTTTGACAAAAAACACTAAGCACAAAATTTCTCAAAAAAGTTTATGAATTCGCAAGGTTTTCATTTTTACTGCTCTGGTATGGGCATTAAGATTTGCTTTGTTCCTGGGAGATGGGTGGGAAAAAAGAATCCAGACCCGAATCTGAATCGCAATATGAAAGAACGCCACGCCACATTCTTTGAAGGGGCGGCAGCTGAGGCGTGATAGGCAAGGCTGCGCTTGGCTCGCAATGTGTGCGGCAGGCAGATCTGAGGCAGATCACGCTCTCAATAACAGGCCCCGCCACGCCACGCCACGCCACGCCACTTGCGAAACAAAAGGCAGCTCCGCACCGATTGGCAATATATTGAACGCAGCGACTTACAGAAAGAAGAGGCAAGTGAGAAAGGAGGTTTGAAAAGGTGGCGAGACGGGGGTAGGGGTGGCAGCGAGGGGCAGACAAGGAAGACGCAGTGGGCGCGAGAAGGACAGAACACTCCGTTATGTGTTTTCTTATCTCGCACTATTCAGTCACAGTGCAGTGAAGACTATGGATGGTCGTGGGTTCAACCACACACACACACCAGCCAGCATCGTGTTCTACATTTCTTTGCTTGACGAAGGACAACTCAGCGCCCTACAGCTATCTCTCTCTCTCCCGTGCGAGGCGATGCGTGGACAACTCAGCGCCCTACAGCTATCTCTCTCTCCCGTGCGAGGCGATGCGTGTAATCAGGCAGGCGGGGCGGCGCGCGGCGGGGAGAATACATTCCCCGATGTAAGCCTATGCGCTCGATTGCAACAAAAACGCGGCGCATAGTATGCCGCCGGCGATCAGCTCCACCAATCCCCAATAAAACGCGAATCAATCCCTCCCCTCCTGCCTGGGGCTTCCCCTCGCATAGGACGGGGCGGGGCGGGGCGGGGCGGGGCGCGCCCGGCGCATCCCAAGTGGCCAAGACGGATGGCGGACAAATGATGGACAGACGAGTAATAAATGGAGTCGACCGCCGATCTATGCCACATTCAGCGCGGGGCGACAGAGGAGATGAATAAGGGCGCGTGACAAAAGACGAGAGGCGGGGGGGGGGAGGGGGGGGGGGCGAGGCTGTACAAGGGAGCTGCATCGAAGAATCCGGGGCGCACATTACTCGGGGCAGAAGAAGAAGGTCTCATTGCGAAGGAGGAGCAGGCGGACATTCAATCCCTTGGAATGAATCCTGAGCCACATAGCGCCCAAAACACAAACGAAGTCGTCAAAGCAAAATTAGTAATTCTAATCTTTTTTTTCCAAACAGTGTGCTGTGGGTGGCCTCCGTGGCCTCCCCTCCTCTTTGTTTGTATGTATGTCGTACTTAACGTTACCATGGCACGACGAGCTTCTCATAGTAGTTTAGCAGTGAAGAACAAATAAACTAGAAGAAAGGGACTCAAACGAATATCAGTGCGGCTCTCACCCTACGACGTGGAGTCAAAGCCAAGGTTTGCAATCCCACCCGGGGGGACGACGCGACGTCGGACTGACTGTCTCAATGAGACAACTTGCCGCGAGCCGGGTGCACCCGTGCGGAAAATTGAACGAAATCCCCTAGGGAATATGAATCCTTAGAGCGCGCATTGGCGAGCCGAAGGAGAAAGCACGCGACTAGAGCAGTCAGATCCCCTTGATCTGGCCTGCCCGGGCCTGCCTATCCAAACCTCCAGCGCCGCGCCACGCCACGCCACGCCCAGCACAACGCAACTACGGCGTACTGGCATGGCCTCCCGCCCACTCTACTAGGACGAGGGACACAGAGAGCCGACAGGTCTATTAAAAGACTAGTCCCGCTCCGAGGCGAGGGTCCAAGGCGGGGCGTGGCGTGGCGGGGCGTGGCGGGGCGGGGTGGAGCAGGGTCCTGCCGCGCCACCAGCAGCCCGGCCAGCTGCCCGGCCAGACGCAAGGCCTGCCCTGCCCTTGCCTCTGGAGCGCAAACACTAGTCCCTGGTCCCTAACAGCCGGCCATCGGGACGGAAGAGAAGTGCCCTTCCAAGTAATACGACATTCATTGGAGTACCGAGCTCCACGAGGAACGGAAACGGAAAGACGGCGAAACAACATGCGGAAATAGAAATAAAATGGCGGGCGTCATTGCTCAGTGGTTGGACACTCACAAACTAGCCCAACGCCGAACTTCAAAGGCGAACTGAAGTCAAAGCTTTTATGCGAAACAAACGATCTGAAGTCTGGCTGTGTTACTTCGTAGGCTGCAGAGCGCAGGGGCTTCGGTTCTGTCCCGCGACAAGGTTGCCTACCCTGAGATCCACAGGCGCACAGGGGTCTGCTCGCTGTCCCGCCACACATGCGAATAAGCCGGGTTGCCTACCCTGCGATCCACAGGCGCACAGGGGTCTGCTCGCTGTCCCGCCACACATGCGAATACGCCGGGTTGCCTACCCTGCGATCCACAGGCGCACAGAGGGACCTGCACTACACGTTGCCTACTGCCCATCGTGCAGACGAACAAGGCCGGAATCGTGATGCCGTACTGCCAGCTCGGCAAGTCGCTGCTGATAAATGTAGCCTCGTTTCCCCTACGCAGCAGCAGGGGGCGACGCCGTGCCGCGGTATTCAGATCTGCAGCGGGGCGGGCCTTCTCCTTTGAGGGCCACTGCTTGGACAGCAGCCCGCTGCAACACGAGCAGCTGGCTGGTGTGCTGTGCTGCGCAGCGTGCCACGGCAGTGCCGCCCCGCCCCACCCCGCCACTGGGGAGGGCGGCTAAACAGGAATAGATGTGCGCTCACTCGGAGGGCAGCCGGCAGCTCCTGATGGGGAGGAGGGCACCCAGCTCCCTTTCAAATCCACGGATGGCGAGCGAGCGAGGAGAGGGCGCACCGTTAACAGCGCCTGTGAGCATCAGGTGAGAGGTTCCACATCGCCGGTGAAAGGGCAGCACACGATACGCGGCCAGCCACGGCCAGCCACGGCCAGCCACGGCCAGCGGGGAGCGCGGATGCTAATGCTAAGCCGCCGACACTCCTCTGATGAGCACGCAGCACGCCCGTCAGGGCGGGGAAAGAGGAAAAGACATGTAGAGAAAACATTCAGCATTCAGCATCAACCTAAGAGTCGCGTCCGACAACGAAGGCTGCTTACCCCATGCATGGGTATTCTGAACAGGAGCTACAGAGTACTGAAGACTTAACCTATGCATCAAGACTTCTGACTTTCCAAAAGAAGAAGGGCAAACTTAGAAAAGCCAAATCGTCATGCGGGAAATATCATATACGGACATTCTTACATATAAATTAAACCCTTAAATCCTGGAGTCCTGTAGTGTGGGTGTTACAGCACAGCCTGTAGGACTGCAGGAGGTATGCAGAAGGGATTCAGGAGGGATGCAGGAGGGAGCAGGAGGGATGCAGGAGGGAGCAGGAGGGATGCAGGAGGGATGCAAAAGGGATGCAGGAGGGATGCAGGAGGGAGCAGGAGGGAGCAGGAGGGATGCAGGAGGGATGCTAGAGGGCTGCTGGATGGGTCCCGCCCAGCAGGCAGCCAACTTCCCAATATACTTAAAAGCACCTACAACGAGGTTCGCGCCGTAACTCCACATTTTGTCGACATTCCATTCTACATAGGTGCAGTGCACTCCAGTATTACCGCCCCGAGGCCCGAGGCGGCTGGGGGTGTGGCGGGGCGGGGCGGGGCGGGGCGGGGCGCGGCGGGGCGGGGCGGGGCGGGGCGGGGCGGGGCGGGGCGGGGAGGGGCGGGGCTGAGCGGGGCGGGG
>CABIKL010001276.1:0-16090 GCA_902196195.1 Aptinothrips rufus | reverse complement strand
ATCGGAAGATGTGCTCCTGAATGTAGGCAACCCGCAAGATTTGCCCCCTCCAAGCTGTCTGGCTGGCTACGCGCCTGATGTTAATACATGTCTCGCAAATTCCATCCTCGACTGTGATATGATTAGGGGTCGGCCACATATTACGCAACGGTATTTGTGGCCATAATTGACCCCCTCCCCACTGTATTTCAAGATATATTGGTTCTAAGATACTTTTCCACATTGATGGCCAAAATCTATTTCCTCCATTTTAATGTGAGCTGGGGTCCATTGTTTTTGTGAATGTTGGCCAGCTATGTTGAAACAACATTGCTGGGCAATGTTGATTATGTCCAATATTGCTAGGAGGTATTTGAAAATACTGCTAGGGACTGTTGGATGACATCAACGTTCTTTTGTACGTTGACCAACATTGCTAGATACGTTGTTTTCGTGAATATACGCCAGCAATGTTGATCAACATTCTTCAAATAACAGTGCCCTCTCCATGTACTGGATTTTAACTTCCCCAAGTAATGGACCGTCACGCTGGGCCAAACCCCCCGCCCCCCGACCTTTTCAGTGGCGGTACGTAATAAGTGGACGACCCGTTAGAAAGGCAGCTACTCACAGCCAGCTCCGGGTGCTGCCTGCGCACGATGAAGACTTCCATGATGAACACGCGACAGAAGACGCTGGCGAAACGCAGCAAAAGCATGATATTGTGCAAGGACATTAAGTGCGAGGTCTCGATGAAGGTGTTGAGCCAGATGTAACCCCAGTGCACGGTCATCAGGCGGCTGGTGGTCAGGAGCACGACGCTAAACCTACAAGAGGACAACGCACAACAAAGTGAGTTTTGTTGATAAAGTACTCACTGCAAGAAAGGGAGTAGCAATAAGAGGAAAATTATCGCAAAGAATTTCCCGGCGCAGCACGAATGTAGTGATTCATAGGTGTGGCTCGATGGCTAGACGCTAGACATAGAATTGATGCGTAGAAAGGAGAAAAGAAGTTCACCCCAACACCCAGGGAAAAGATCTCTTGATTCCATGCAATTTTTCTTAAATCAATGCATTTTTTGTCTTCTCTGAGATGATGCAAAAATTGTGTTCATTCGTGACAAAAAATGCGTCAATGCGAGAAAAGAATCATTAAATGTTGAAATTTTTCTCAAATCAATGCACATTTTGTCTTTTACGAAGACAAATTTTGCATCATCTCACATTGTCTTTGTTCAAGAATTTATTTCCCTGGGTGAATGTCAGGCTCCACGGCGCGCCCCAGCCTCGCACCACGACAATTAGCGCAACGACTCTCGACGGAAATCAACATCGAAGATGAATTCGAGGATAATAAATCAGCAAAGGGACAAAGTGGAGGTATTGTCGCACAGTATCGGTAGTTATGTCGAGATTCTCTGGAGCGTTATGAAAGTAAGAAGGGACGAGTTTCTAGGTTTCGTCGAAGGAAGAGTAAGCTCGAGTAAGTGTCTCTGGTCCTGTCCGGGCGGGGCGAGGCGGGGCGGGGCGGGGCGGCGACAAGTGTCGGCTGCTGGCTAGCTGGTAATGGTCGCTCTCGGGTGTCAATCGTGAGGAAAGCGAAATCACGCTGCAGATGGCCGCGTCCCGTCCCGTCCCGTCCCGCCCCGCCCCACCCCGTCGCGACGGGTAGGGTCCAGCCCCCAGGTCAGAGGGGGCGTGCACAAATCACGAGACGCCATCACAGTAAAAAAACAACATTTCGCGACGTAACGAAATTTAGAAGAAAGATGCGAGAACATTTCTTGTGGTTCAACCATATTCAGCTTAAATATACGAAATATTTTCATCGGTTTTCGTACCTCCTAGCACACTGAGTTGAATTTAAATAATTTGTTTAACAGTGCAGATGAAATCCTGTCTTTTGCCCCAGTCCAGTTTTATCTTCATCCTCCACTTTTCACAGATCAATATGGTACGTCCCTTAGTGAAACAGAACACATTTTTGGCAACTCAAGCAAACCGATCGCGTAATTTGGAAAGGGACCACCCCGGGCCCACACACTGCAGAGGCAATGCATTGCATTCAAACCTGTCACGAGATTTAAGGACGGCCCCTGAGGACCACTCCCGGCCCGGTGGTGCCGCCACCGCCGCGGCACAGCACCGTCCATTCGGGACAATTTGCGCCGTAATGGCCTGCAGAGCAGAGCTGCCAGAGGGCGGGGCGCCGCCATGTGCAAGGTGTGAAAAACGCTTGCTTCCTCGAATCTCTGATGTTCAAAATTTTCGACTAGATCTTATATAACGAATGAATGAATGAATGAATGAATGAATGAATGAATGAGATGCCTTTCCCATCCTTCACTGCCGCGACTCATTTTTCACCCTGATGAACCAGAGCATCGGGATCAACATAAACACGAGTGCGTGACGGGCTGGATAGGAAGGAGGGGTGGGGGTGGGGGG
Source organism: Aptinothrips rufus (assembly GCA_902196195.1). Classification (NCBI taxonomy): domain Eukaryota; kingdom Metazoa; phylum Arthropoda; class Insecta; order Thysanoptera; family Thripidae; genus Aptinothrips; species Aptinothrips rufus. The sequence continues at coordinate 13,661 of CABIKL010001276.1, read as the reverse complement.
AAGCGGGGAGGGGTTCAAATTCTCAAGACGCGCGGGGCTTAGTCGAACCTCCACCACGAACAGAAGGAGCATCCCACCGCAACTATCTAGTGATGGATCAGGTCAATATATTAATGTTGATTCAACACTCATAAATACCGAAGGAAAACTTTCGCCCATGCCTTATTGAAAGAACGCGCGGTCTGAATTATTGATAGAGTGCGTAGGGTTTCGCTCTGAACGTCACAATCTCGAAGAACAAGCTGGGGACTCTTTACAGGGGAGGGACGGGGAATATCAAGCGAAAAGGAATCACACTTACTGGAATTTGCCCCGTGGAGTTGGCACGGGAAATCTAAGCTAGGTCAATCTTTTCCGTCGCCAATAGTGCTTTCCGTTCTAATTACGGGGAGGCTAGAGGTCTGGGTGAGATTGGCGTTCTCAGTGCCCCGGTCAAATGAGGGTGTCTCTGTCCCACTGTGCCCGCGAGGCAGACGGCGGGGTCGGGCCAGGCCGGGCTCTAACTGTCCATTGTGCTGTCGACCCAGTGCGAGCGACTTCCAGTGCTCACTGACCTACCCCACTCTGACCCGCCGTATGTCCTTGCCGAGCTGCTCGCCGAGGGGTCAGCAGACAGAAACTAAAGCCTCGTAAACATTCGTGTACGAAATTTTTGTAACTGCGAGATGTTTGGTGACAAAAATGCGTAGCACATAATTGGCGATTATGGAGTCAGAATGTTTTGGGTCATAAATGTTCACGTCGCGTAGGACTTAGCGTGATGAATACTTCGTCATAGAACGAAATACTATTCAAAACCCGATGGCAAAAAAATGTCCATATTCAACACGCGTATCATCATCAGAACGCACGCCCAGGATGTGGCGTAGCGTAGCGTAGTTTGTGGAGGAAAGAGTAGTTGGGCACTGCACAGACAGCGGTCCCTTCGCTGCCCGGGTGCAGCGCACATCCCAACGAGGCGCCGACCTAGACCCTGCTTGGCAGCCGACCAGCAGGCTGGCTCAACTGCAGCGCCACGCCACGCCACGACACGCCACGCCACGACACGCCACGCCGCGCCACGCCACGCCGAGCTGCAGGGCTGCAAGTCAGTTCCAGGTTGCATCTCCAGCACGAATAGCGCGGGGAGAAGCGAGCAGGCAGCCAGGCAGGCAGCCAGGCAGGCAGGCGTTTGAACCCGGCCAGGTTGACAAACCCACTCCACTCCGCTACTCGCTGAGACGCCGCCAGAGGACGCCACTGTCGACAAGGTCGCGGCTGACTCCTGCTGCTGGCACACATCTCTCAGCGTCTAATTGGGAGGCTTCCGACACGATGCGCCGCGCTTCACGGGGCTAATGCCATGCTGCTTCGCGCGTCGAGGTTCGCGCTTCGAGCTTCAAGCTTCGCGCTTCGTGCTTCGCGCTCGGAATGCACGTCCTGACGCAGAATCGCACGGGGAACCCAATGCTGGGGCAGCAGGGAGCGCGGAGCGCGGCACAGACAAACCGCAAGCGGTGAAAATAAGGAGCGTCACCGCGCGGTGTTTAGGGCGTTACTCAAGACAATGTGGGAGCGGTGAGGGGTGGGGGTGAGGAGAGGGGTGGGGGAGGGGGAGGGGGCAAGTGAACCGCCTCACATCACTTGCCAGCCAGTCAGCGCCACTTCTCAGCGCAACAAATGACCATGTCGACTTTGACAGGGAACTTACTGTCATTGTAACAAACCTATCCGTCACTCTCTAGCTAGAGCCACGCATATGGTGTTCTTTCGCAAGCAAGCGGCAGGAGCGGAATCACAAAAGTGTAAAGTAGTCAAATATATCCGGCTGAACCTTTCGGATCCCTTCCCTTGAACTGAAAGTAAAACCTCCCCGTACAGTCTGCCAGGCTACTGTTATCCAATCACACTTGCCGCAGCAGCAGTGTCGCAATGCACTGCCTGGCAGCAGGACAGGGCGTCACACATTAGCATCTGCAGCAGATGGATATGATGGGTGGGACAGTGTGTGGTTGGTATCCCCGCCGCGCCGGCTAACGCAACGCAGGGCAGGGCAGGGCAGGGCAGGGCTTGAGACGAGCGGCCACCCTAGACCGGGACGGTGAGAACGGCATTGTTAGCGCGTGGCGCCCCAGGAAGTGGGTGCCTGTGTAATTAATGCGGAGCCGATGCGAACTGACGATAGCATCGGGTATGCCACTCCAGCAGCCCCGCCCCGCCCCGCCCCGCCCCGCCGCAGGACCGACTCGAGACGCAACGAAAGTCTGACGAATTGAGTCACTCTTGAACGGCACAGTAAAAGCCGTGTGTCACGCGAAACAACAAACTTGCGAGATCAACACATGATGTCCATTATTATGACCACAGCAACAACAATGAACGTACATTCAGATGCAATATCATTGCAATCAAAAACAACTATATATCAGGTTGGATAACTTTTTCGTCAATAGCAGTTAATAATTAAAAACAAAATTAAACGCCGGTGAGTTTAGGGAAATGACGCCGAGTGTGTTTATCATCTAAGTTTTCATCCGGGGCAATGGTCCCTCACTCCTCACTGGCGAGCCGCGTGGAGCCCGCGCGCAAGGCAGCCGGCATCTCGAATGAGACTCGAATGAGACTCGAATGAGACGGGATGGGCTGAGGTGGCCGGCCGGCTGCCCCAGTTCCCGCACACGCACACCTCGCCCTGCCCTGCCATGCCCTCCGCGCCCGGCGCCGCAGTGACTGGCACGGATCAGCCAACAACAAGAACAATTACATGAACAACAACAACAAGTGATGACCATCCTGCTCTGCTTACCGGGATTAATCTCGCACTGTTGTTTTCCCGGACGGAGAATATTTTTTCTGGGCGTAGACGAAAAGATCATTATGCTAGAGCGAATGAGCGAACCGCTAAGAAAGGTTCATTCTAACTAAAGTCGAACCGCTAATGAAACTGCAGAGATGTCAACAGGCTCGCTTGCCGCAGTTAATTTACAAACAAAGTCCGGGAATAAATTGGCCTACTTTGCATTGAGTTTGTTGGTGATTGAACGTCGCTGAGCTCAGGGCTTGGCCACTGGAGTAGGACAGCGGAGAAAGCCGACCGCGATGCGATATAGGGGCCCGCTTCTGTTGGACCCGCGCCACACGCGTCACACACGTGTCACACGCGTGTCACACACGGCCGGCACGTGCTCACGTGATAAAACCGATGAGAGACTCGCAAGGTAGGTGTGGAAAATGATGCGTGTAGGCGCAAAGCCTGATAAAGTTACACTGGATCAACTTCTGATAATCTCGAGATCATCCTTTGTGGATTGATGCCTCAAAACTCGAAGAAGAAAGCTTCATTCTTTAATCTTTAAATTTTGTGAAAACGACACGGTCTAGAAGTATCCAAAGCTGAGACGAAATTAAGAAATTCCGGTGCGATACTCGAGAAAATTCATGAGACAATAAATTGCAATAAATGTATCTGGCGACACACAGAGTACTCTCCTCGCAGTTTGTCGAGAACAGGAAGAGGTTGTCCTCCCTCCCGTGTCTCTGTGAGAGGCTAACGTTACGTCTCGCAGCCAGCTGCGAATGAGGCGGGGCGGGTCTGTGCGGCTGCCGCCACCGAAAGACCGCGTCCCCGACGAAAGTGGCTTATTTAGGAAGCAGAGTATTAGATCGCCCGTATAAGGCAGCGATTCATTTCGTTCCGTCGAGTGCGGCGGGTAGTGCGAAGGCCGCGGGGCGCCCAAACAGTCGAAAGTGATTCACTACACGACGAAAAAAAAATGTATTCATTTCAACAAGTTAAGCAAATTGATAGCTAGAATTTCGGCCGAAAATTTGAGGTTTTGTCGCTTGGAACGGATGGAAATATCATTCCCTAATGAGGTAGCACGTTTCTGTTCCTAAATACACGACCCAGGGAAAGAAATTTAAAGTTGCTAACGAGCTGTTTTGATAGCTGTCTGCTTGATTGATGGGCGCCTCCGTGGACGGACGACCGCCGCGGCGCCGCGCGGTGCGGGTGTTGTTTGAGAAGGCGGGGCGGGGCAGGGCGGGGCGGGGCGGGGCGGGGCAGGGCGGGGCGGGGCGGGGCGGGGCCGCGCCCCTGTGGGTGGTACCCGAGCCACAGCCTCTAATTGGAACTGGACACTGACAAGCAATCCGTCTCCAGTTTAAACTAGGAGCCCGCCTCGCAGGCTACTTACAGTGCGGCTCCACGTCGCGCTCTACGCTCTCCTCGCTCCCTTACCTGGAACAGAGAAATGAACTGGTGAGCTAGCGGTGCACACATTTTAGAGAATCACCTGCGATAAAGACAATGTCTGGCTTCAAAAGTTGTGTATCCAAGCTGTTGAAATGACAGGGCTATCACAGTATGGTCATTACCATAAAACATTACTGGTAACTATTTTAATAATTTTCCTCGGTACTTTTCTTTGTGATCTACAAAATTATTGGAATTTAGGCCACTTGTCAAAAATTGCGAGACCTGAACAATGGTAATTTGTAATAACAGGAGTTAAGAAATTGTCATGCAAACGTAAGGTAAAAATTCCAAAGACAGTGTTCAGGAGCTGTTTTGCTGCGTCCTAGGTCAAATTACGTTGTGAGCACCCTTGGGCGCTATTGGTAGATAGATTGGAAAAGGCAGTGCGGACAATACCTAAGCCTGCCCCGCCCCGCCCCGCCCCGCCTGTGGCCAACGGCACTCCACAAGCCACCGGCTGCCCTGCACGTATTACACAAATTCATGGCGGTGCGGCGAGCAGTTAGTTGGCGAGGCAATGGAGCCGAAAACCAAACCGCATCTTCAATCAGATTGAACACCCGAGACGAGCCGAGCCGAGCCGAGCCGAGCCGAGCCGAGCCGAGCCGAGCCGAGCATCGCCGAAGGCAGTCCGGTGGCAGGTGGCATTGTGGAGGCAGCCAAGCGCGAAGCGGCTGGGCGGGGCGGGGCGGGGCGGGGCGGGGGTCAAAGTGGAATGCCGACAGCCAATATACGGTCTGAATCAACCGAGTAATGCCGTTAACGTGTTTTGAATACTTCCCCAATTCCCGCGATTGAGTAACAATTTTCTTTTCAGAATTTTTTTCCACATTTTTTTTTTTTAAATTTTAAGCGTGTTGGGCAAAGTAGACCAGAATCAGCACGGTAAGCAGAGGGAAGACGAGGGACAGGTTATGTTAACACACTGCCCGGAGTAAAACTGAAAACAAAACCTCGGCGGTCGAGTCCCTGTCCCTGTCCCTGCCCTGCCATGCGGCCTGGATCCTCCTGGGGCAGGCAAGGCAGTTCATTTCCCGTTTTCGGTGCTTGTGTCGGGTCGGGACTGGGCCGGGCCATGGCCGGGCCGAGCATGGCCGAGCGCAGCGCGTACGCGAGTGTGTTTAAGGGGCACAGCGCCGAGGGTGGGAGGGGAGGGGAGGGGGGGGCGCCGCGCCGGGCGAGGGAAGAGGGGGGGGGGCATTATAACCCGTTAGATTCTTCACTGAGCTCCACCTGACCCACCGGGCGCTCCTCCGCATAACAGGTGACTCCACACTAGGGCTGTCGAGACTCGACGGCCGCTCAGTCCCAACTTCCGTTCTTTCAATCAGGATCGTAGGTATCTCATCAGAACTCCAGAGCAAACTCAAATTTATTAGAAGTAGACGTAGAAAAAATTGAATGTCAAGACCAGTATTTTATACAACCCACAGAATGTGAATCACGTAATCTGCTGCTTTGAGATGTGCCTTTGTTCCTCAGTACTGATAAAATAAGATGAGTTGCAATGGTTCCATCAGATATTTCGCCTTACTTGCACCAAAATTAAACTTTTCGAAGAAATGTTCGACAGCTCTTTCGATACGCTGGTCGGGGATGGGATTGTGTGGGTCCAACATCAACATACCTTTTAAAATCATTCGTTTACACGCTAGGCTGTGCATGAGGTCTCACTCGGGGTAATCAGCGCTCCAATCACCATCAACTTCATAAAGTGAACACGGCCTGCATCGCTCATCCAGTCTAATAAATACAACATCACGCCTTTCTATTACTGCCCTGTCTCATTTCTCAATGTACGGGAACATTCCTCAGAGTGAGACCGAAGAAATACTCCACTGCGGGCGCCAGACAGAGACAGGAACTAGACCCCAGATTCTGGGGCATTCTTCTATAATACCTACAATGGCTTCCTAAAGATTTGCATTCATTTTCCTCGTAACATAAAGTGATGAAGGAAAGGCTAAAAAATAACGTACAAGAGGATGTGGGGGAAGACGTTTTGGGTGTTGGGTGCTGAGTAATGCGTGACACGGCGAGCAAAGTAACGGCGTGCCACGCCACGCCACGCCACGCCACGCCACGCGAGGTGACGCTTAGGATCACAGCCGCCCATTACGTATCGTGTGTACTCTAAAGCCTTCCTGCTGATGCCAGCGTGGCGTGGCGCGGCGTGGCGTGGCGTGGCGTGGAGCGGCAGGTGTCAACAATTAGGGCGAGCGCCGTGCCGTACTGTTCCAGATGGAACCCTCACGATAGCGGTGCTGCTGCTATAAAGCGAGGCGGTATGCCTCAACACGAACAGAGTTCACCTCCTGGCTGGCGGCGCTTCAGCTCGTGAATAACTGATTCAAATGGAAAGGGGCGGGGAGGGGGGGGGGGGGGCAACGAACTGCTGTGGCTCCCACGTGTGGTGGGTCAGGTCCTTCAGACGAGGATAGTACACAGAAAAAACCAAACCCCAGAATCTGGGGCATCTCAACCCAGAAACGGAGGGTGAGAAAAATATTTTTCGACTTGATTTTGAGACATGTTGCAAAATGACCAGGAAGCTTCAAAACGCGTTTTAGATTAGGTCTCAACATCCCCTCCGAATATATTTTATTTACCCTTAGTTTGAGTTGCCCCAGCTGGGTTTTGGTTTTTCTGTGCACACTGACTGGCTCGTGTGGGCAGAGAGCTACTACTGCTGTGGATTGTCCCTTCAAGGGCAGCGCTGCTCAGTGGGTGTGAGTATTGTGCAGGGCTCCGCGTCCTTCCAGGCGTCACTTTGTCACCCTAAGCCGCCCCGCCCCGCCCCGCCCCGCCCCGCCCCGCCCCGTGCCACCTGTCACAGCATTTAACAGGCGAGGCGGGGGCGCGCATCCGCTACGGGACGAGGAGGGCGCCTCATGCTCAGCCGCCTGGCGTCCCGACGCCCCGCCACGCCCCGCCACGCCACGCCCCGCCACGCCACGCCCCGCCACGCCCCGCCACGCGCGGTCCAGACCCTCAGCAGGAACGTCAAGTTTATGACTCGTTTAAAGCGGGCGTCGCAACGGTGAGGCACCGCAAGGCGGACGAAGGGAGCGGGGCGGGGCGGGGGCGGAAGGGAGGCCGGACAGAACAGCAGAACGCTGCACAAACAGCCGCTAGCGTCGGGGTGCGGCGGGGCGGGGCGGGACGGGGAACACCAGCTGTTGTTCATCGGCTGGAACACCCATAGGTTGAGTTGGCCAGGAGTGGCCATTCGCTCATCCCAGCTAGCCTCTGGATCTAGACTAGCAGTACAGTCCAAGCTGCTGAGTTGGCAGCCCTCGGAAACAAGGTTATAAAACGAGTACATCAATAACAGGACAAGCTTTTAATCGTTATTTACATAACTGATATGGAATTTTCATTAAAATGATTTTTACTGGCCAAATTGCTATGTTAACGTTCATGAAACATGATAATATTAATTTGCTTTTTATTTGGCAAGTTATTTATTCATGTACGTGTTTTATAGAACTTGTTTTCAAGAAAGTCAACGGTCGGCTCTGGATGTGATCAAGTAAGTCCGTCTCTCCATGCCACGTGAGAAGGAGTCATAGGGATTCACCAGCGACCAGGTCATTGGCTGTGTGGATACGCGTGGCGTGGCGTGGCGGCCTGCCGGGCCTGCCTGCCTGCTGCCTGCCTGGATGAACACTGGGACGGAACTAGCACGGCTAGGCCAGGCCAGGCTCGGCCGCTGATCGGGGGAGCCGTCCCAGACCATCGCGGACAACAATGAAAGGTCAGACGCCACGATTCGCCATTGTTGAGGTCGACTGACCGACTGACTGACTGACTGACAGACTGACCCAATGCCTTCCAATCGAACTTCACCCGGCTTCACTTGTTGGCTCGACTCGGCTCGGCTCGGCCGGCCGGCAGACTACCGTTACATCCCCTGTTGATCGGTTCATACCCAGCCGGCCCTTCCAGACATCTGGAGAAGAAAGAAAAAAAAAGAAAAAGGACTATCGAGTCGGAGATGTTTCCGGGCGGATGAAGTGTGATGCTTCGAAATAGACCAGTGGTCGAGCAGCCACGCTCCGCTCCGCACAGCCCGTACAGGAATCCGTTGCGGTGGCGTGGCGTGGCGTGGCGTGGCGTGGCGTGGCGTGGCGTGGCGCGGCGCGCGCGGCTATATCACTGCGTCCCTTTTAAGGATCGCGGAAAAAATCAGCGAGAGCCTCGATATGGATCATCAGGAGGCAAGGCAGAGCGCAGAGCAGAGGCCAGGCCACGGCGTGACGGAGTGCGTTATACTTCAAACCCCAGGGCGGAAGAAGTAAAAGAAGCTGGGCTGGACCGCTTCACCAACCAATAGCCGTCAAGTTGAAGTATCCTGCCTGGCTCCTGTCATACTGCACTGGAAAAGAATGTCGTAAATTTGCGTCCGAAATTTTTTCAGTACTTTAGCCTTAACTTTGAGAATATTTTTTAATTTACGACAAAAATTTCGAGGCATGCGATTTGCAAATATGGGTTTGAAAGAAATTTTTCAGAGCTTTATCGAGAGTACAAGAAAAAATTTTCACGGTGTGAGTTCGCAGCTCTGGAGACTGATAAATAATGGTAATCTTACTGCAGCATCGCATAAAGGGCTAAACAAGTTGACAAAATGGCTGGCTGACGTCATCCTGATGCAATACCCGAAGCTCATGAGAATGTTCGCGGCGCGCTGCCCGCCCGAGGCGGCTCCCACAGGATGTTTCAGTGGACGCGGATATGTCCCTTGTGACGAACGTGCTCACATCAAGCGGCCTGAGGCCGGCCGGCCCCACCAGGTCATCATTCCCAGCGTCTGCACTATACTCGCGACCTGGCGCAATGCTCGCGGATGGGCTTGGCATGACGACGCCGCGCCGACCTGGATGGCCCAGGCATGCAACGTGCCAGCGAATGAACTATACTCCATTTCTTTAAAACCACCTCCGTAGCTCATACACAATAAGCAATGGGAAACACGGCACAATGCTAAACGACAAGATCTCAACGTCTGAGCTATACTTGATGGATGAGCACTGCATAGTGCTTGCCGTGCCGCGAGCAATACCTCTAGGTGATCGAATCATCTGCCGGGATCCATCACACTCAACCCGGTAAGTAACCGCGACATGACATGAAGATGCGAGCCGCTCGCCCTTCCCAAGGAGAGAGTCGACTCCAGAGCAGCGACTGGAGTGTACCTCCAGCAGTGACTGGAAGTCGTGCCGGAAATATATCTGGAGTGCGCAGGAACGCGTCAGATAACAACGGAAGTGGCGATAAGGAGAAAAGAAAGAGAAAAGAGGGGAACAGTGAGCGTAATATTTACTTCACACCTGCTATCAGATTGTGACGGCGCGGGTCGGCGCGGGTCGGCGCGGGGCCACTGAGGACCGTCTCAATGGTTCGTGAGGGGGGGGGGGGGGGGGGGGGGGGGGGGGGGGGGGGGGGGGGCGCGCCGTTAAGGTGGGGAGTATAGACCCGCCGTCTTCCAAGGAAACTCAATCCATTATTTCATTATTTAACACAAGAACTGACTTCAACCTACTGATCGTATCAAGCTGAAGTTATTGAGACAAAAACAGCTTTTTTTTGCCCCCCAAAGGAGAAGAGTTCGTCATCGATAAGGCATGCACACTGTCCCCGAGGTGCACCTGACACCTGAGCGCTACGAATGAGTGAATGCGGGCCGGCTGGCGTTGTCACTATTACAGCTCCCCCCTCCTCCTTTCCCCTCGCGATGACTCGTGGGGCCGGTCGGAGAGGGTCCCCGGGCTGACAGTCGGAAGTCATGGAAATCACTTTCCATACACTGATGAGCGAGTTTGGGTGTGAAACGAGACGACAGCAGGGTGACCTATTCCATGAGAAATACAGAAAACTGAACACTTTACATTCATCTCTGCGCTCGTACGATAACCTATCAATCCATCAGTTAGATGTACCCTCCACCGGGAATCTCTCAAAAAAAAAAAAAAGTCAATTCTTTTGACTGTAACAGTACAATTTATAAGAAACAGGACGCGCATAGGTAACGAGGAAAAGCATCTCAAAAACATGTCAAGTTCTAGTATTTGGACCCGGTAGCTCGCACTCCGCACTGTGACTCCTATAGCGGCATTGAGAGACCCGCCACACTCCTCATGACCCACATAATCAAACATCTCATGTGGGATCCTTTCCGTGGGATTCATTCGCTCTGGGAACTAACAGTCCCTGATGTATATGCAGCCCACACTGCGAATAACAACGCCAGGCATATCGGCAAGGAGATCACCACCGAGGTAGAGAGCGAGGCGAGGCCAGACTGCCGTCCTGTTCTCTTAAAAAAAGAGTCCTGTTCTGTAAAAAGTTCGAATTTAAGAAAAATATTGCTTCAACCAAGTCAGACGTTTTGTCGAACCATCCACATTAATGCCTTTGCGCGTCTCAATAACTGGGCGCTATCGTTCCCCTCGTGCGTTTATGTCACCATTCTCTGAAATAAACATGTATCGAGATTTTAATGAATATTATTATTATGACTTTAATAGACAGCAAATTTATTTTAATCAAAATTTCGTTCAAAATTTAGTCACGTAAGTGGCGATGAGCACTTATGGGAACTGAGCAACGTTACTTAACTCCGATCTTTTTGCGGCGATGTAGTCGTTCAAGAAGTAATTATAGCCGTTCTAAGCATTCAGCTTCCGTAACAGCTGTTGCATCTGCAGGTTCGGAAGCTTGATATTGTGGCTGGCCAACCACAGCTCCTAGCCTCGCTGCAGGCCCACTGCTTGGCAATTAGAACCAGTGCGGCCATTACGTCAGACAAACTAACATTAACAGCACGTTCAGATCCCCCAACCCCTTCGTTTGGGTCACAGTGCTGCCAGGTGAAAAACAATAGGTCCGTTTTAAGTGTCAAGGGGCACTATCGCGTACTAAAACTCCCACACTGTAAAAAAAAAGTACCATTTTTGAGGAGCCCTTTCCGAGAAACGGGGGACAAGTAAATTAGTTTTGGAATTTCCGGGTGTCAGTTTGAGAGCCATACCAAAATGATCAGGGCACTCTGAAATGCATCCCTACATAATCCTCAAAAATTTCGAAACTGGTATTACTTCACCCCTGTTTCTTGGGAAGGGCTCCCCAAAATTGTTATATTTTTAGAGTGCACGCATGGTAATCTCGTAATAACGGCCGGGGACAGAACTGTGCCCTAAACCAGAGCAGAGCAGACATGTATTTGGGCCGCGAGCCAAGGTCAGGAGGTGGGGGCGGCACACAGGCGCCCGGCCAATCCAAGCTCAATCTGGCCTAAAGCTCGAGTCTTTGCGCAACAAAGACCGCAGGGCGCCGAGAGACACCTATCGCCGTGGAAAAAAATGTGTTCATGGCACAACATCGCGCTGCGCCAGCTCAAAGGGAAAAGAAGATAAAAATTACCGCTGCAGTCAGCCCGGTCACACTCGATCTGCTCTGTCCGCATTGTTCGACGTGCTGTCCGCGGCAGAACGATCCGCGTCTCAATCAAACCTTGCGACAGCACGTCCTTGCAAGGGGAACCATTGACCAAACAAACAGCCTATTTTTTTTTATTTTTTTTTAGAAAACATGGGAATTAAAAAAAAACTCCAGTTACGACTAAAATTTTTCCAGTGGTTTAGTCGTAACTTTACGAGCGGGTATAAATTTTTGCCATCCAAGGCCATTATTCATGCTCCCATTCTTCGAAAATCTCGTAGACCACAAACGTAGTGAGAAATACAACACGGCGACGGAGCTGGATTCTTTCGCAGTCGATAGTACTGATATTACCCGCCTGCTCTCCTCTCCACGGATGACGGACCCCTAGTGCTCTATTAGGCCTAGCGGTTCGCACGCCCCCTACCCCCGCCACCGCCACCACCCCCACCCTCCCAGCCTGAAAGCAGGCCGCTGATATGATATTACTCCGCATTGCGCAAACCCGCATTCAGGAAACAACAGAGAAGCGCAGCAGAAAGCAGGAAAAATGGAGCGTGAACGATCATCACTAGCCTCACTGTGATTGTGACGAGGAATGGAATGAACTCAATTGCGAGGAAGACTAGATTCATGGAACAGACTGCATGTGAAACGATTTTCAAATGCTGTTTTAATTAATATTGGTGCCTCTTTTTTCTGTTGCAGGTAACGTCTCAAATATTTTCACAGAAGCAAAAGAAACCGCTTTGGTGAGTTACAACACCAAAAGAAAACCGATTGTGCGGAAACCAAAACCAAAACCCAAGGGTAAAATAATCTTGTTTTAAACATATTGAGATTTATTACACTTTGGCACAGGTCTCAAATACTATTTTACGCTTGGTTTCTGGGTTAGGTTGATCGAGAGTGTGGGTTTTGGTAGTTTTGAGAATACTTAGCATACCGTGGACTTGGCCGCTTTCAACTGCCTCCCGGACTATCAGCCGTCCTTCAACTGTTTCTTTTTAATTTGTGGGTGAGAAGGAGAGTCATGCTCATTGCCTGCCTCCCTGCTAACAACCCCGCGTGCACACGCGTGTGGAGGAGCGAGGCGGGGCTGGGCGGGGCGGGGCGTGGCAAATAGGAAGCGATTCCATAGCGGAGCACAGCAGAACATATTGCGTGCGTTGGGCAGAGCGTGGCGGAGCAGAAGCCATCGAGCGTGGCGGGAGATCCACATTCAAACCGGACATATCCAGCACGAGCCGCGCCCCGCCCCGCCCTGCCCCGCCCCGCCATTCCTTCCCACGGCCCTGCCTAAAACGGGATGTTTTACAAAACGTGGAAAACGAGGCCTTTCCTCGACATCTTCCTCGTATGTCGCGTGTGCTTACGCTAAAGAGTCTGAACGGAGAGAAGTGTCGCCGTCAAGTGACCAAGTCCAGTGAGATTCGGTCACTCCACTAAATAGACAAATGATGATCCAATTAACCATTCCCAGAACGTCGTGTGCAAAGCAAAGGAGTCTCTTGATTTAGTAATTTTAAGGACCCTGTCCCTTCCCCCTCCCCTTCCTAGATCGCGTCTCTTAATAAAGAGGACGCCTCCTGACCTCACCTAACCTCACCGTCACCGTAACATGGCGTCGCGACGCCAGGCGTCGTGGCGTCCACTCGGCTCCACGGCTACCAACGCATGGCAGCTCGAAGGCGCGACGAACAGCCGAGCGAAAGCAGACGAAGCTGTTCGTGGAAGAAAGGGGAAGATTCGGCTGCAAATAACCTACCGTCAGATTTCAACGAATCCGGGGAGGAACCTAAACGGCAGAGTGACCACCTTCACTGTGTGAACGGAAAGAGAAATGACGGCAGAGTCGCCGCACTGTAAAAAATAATACCTGTTTTGGGAAGGCCTTCCCCCACACGGTAAAAACGGTTCCTCGGAATCCAAGGAACGGCGGATGATTCCTTGGATCACCTATCCTTTTCCAATGGACTTT
>CABIKL010001275.1:0-16090 GCA_902196195.1 Aptinothrips rufus | reverse complement strand
GGGGGGGTTGACGGGGATCGAAGACAATCCGCGATATCTTACGGGAGGAAGGGGGAAGGGCAACATGTAGGTGATCACGTAAGCTGACGTAAGGTTTTCGGGCGGTCAATCATGGAAGCTCATGCTCGGCGCTCGGGGTCTATTGACGCGCGCCAGATCTGACCCGGTAGAATCGGACTATCAGCCTGCTGAGAGGCAAACTTCAGACAGCTGTGTTGTGATGTTGCCTCTCAGCAGGCTGATAGTCCGGTTCCGACCGGGTCAGATCTGGCTCCAGTCAATAGACCCCGAGCGCCGACACCTTATGCTTCTTGCCTGTGGGCTGTTCGCCCGAGGCGTGTTCGGGATTGTTCAACTGAAAGAAGCGAGAAAAGAAGCATGTTACTTTCGTGTCGATTCGACGTCGAAACTGAAAGTTGGTCGACTGTTTGGACAAAATGCCGTTGATTCCAAGATGAAAAATAAGGGTAGCTGGAGTTCCTGCACATAGACGCGAAATGACCTATTTACAAAATTTGAAAGTCTGACGTCGTAAGATTGTAGATGGAGGGGGTGTCGTATCATCAAAATCATGCGACGTCTTACAAAAGAGGGGTGGGGGGGTTTTCGACCAAACACGTCTTAGCAGTAAGGGTAACTGACTTCCACAGCAGCCCCACTAGACTCAAGATGAGCTTGTCGAATGCGACTGGCCACTGCATGTGATAGTGCTAGGAAAAAGGCTCGATCCTGAGCTTTCAGTGACCCAGTTTCGATGCCCGATTCTACATCGATTACATTTGATGAATGTCTTTTTGATATAGATCACATCTTAACTACGTCGAATGGAAATCGAAATTTTTACGATTCCTCACGGGGTAACCTGGGTAACCACCTGTTTTGCGGGGGACGTAAATTATGAAAAGCGGACCCAACCCAGTAGTGGGAAATGATTCGTCGAAAAGTCGTCGATGACGGAGATCAACCCCAAAATCGACCACTTGTCGACTTCAGCGTGATTTCGGTAGTCCATTTCTCACTGAGAAATAACGTCGTGAGGGGCTGTCCATAAATTACGTATGGCTCTTAGGGGAGTGAGGGGGTCTACACATATCTTACGGTCCCATACCAAAAGCATGGTGAGTTAGGTTATTCGTCTTACGAGGGGGTTTGGGGGAGGGGGGGGGGGGGGGGGGGGGGGGGGGGGGGTAAAAAGCGGCCAATTTTGCCGAACGTAATTTATAGATGACCCCTGAAAGGACATCCACCTGTTTTTCTGACCATGAGGGGAGACCTTGCTTACGGCAGCTTGTCACAACAAGTGGAGGGGCAGGGCCGACCAGCGGGAGAGCAGTCCGTCACGGAGAGTAAGGACAAGACCACGGTCGGGCAAACTGTCGATCAGACTTTTCTGTGAAATTTCCGTTGTTTTTATTTCTACCAGTGAAGAAGGGAGGCGACAACGGTCATGGCGGCTCGACCCGAGTGAGGCAGAGCGAGGCAGCCAACATGGGGAGCGAGTGAAGCGGAGCGAGTTGGCTCGACCCGCCCGTTGCTCGCCTCTGCCAGCTGGGCGCGCTCGCCTTGTCGCGGGCCGCCACCTAAACAGGATTACAGGACAGGGAAGCCTTTGCTGTTCATACGCTATGCACCCTTCGCCCCGGCTCTGCTCCACGCCCACATGCAGTTCGCCCCGCTGTGTCGTCAGAGGCGTCCGAACTTATATAAGGGGCAAGTATTGCGCGAGGCGGCCAGTGACTGCCTCCGAACGAGTGTCGCCGCACCGACTATTATTTTCACGGCTCTGTAAAATAATCTCGTCACTGTACGACCTCTACTTGGTGACGAATCGCAAATCTCAGAGTTTACGATTTTCTCGTCACTTGACGACAAATTTATTGAACGAATAGTGTGTAGGAGCTTATTGACAATATTATTCTTTCGCCATAATGACGAAACATTCGTCATCAGCTTCGTCGTCATAATGTCTAGTTCACATCCCTTAGAACTTAGCGTGACGAATTCTTAGTCACGTGACGGAATACTATTAAAGCTCCATGACGAAAAGTTTGTGGATGGCTCATAGACGATATACTCTTGTTGCTAAATGATCCGGAGGTTTTTTGTAAGATGATGATAATTTATTTTACAGTGGGACTTTTAGCCTGTTAGCCGCGCGATGGTTGTCAATTTCAAAGTGTTCAAGAAGACTTCCCCCAACGGCAAGGTGACGCTCTTCCTCGGCAAGCGCGACTTTGTGGACCACATTTCAGGCGTTGAGCCCATCGGTAAGGCCGGCCAGTGAGAAATGATGTATTCAGTTCGACGTCGAATCGAAATTTTGATCTATTTTTAACAACGTTTTGTCGATTCGACTTCGTAATAATCAATCGTCCACGAATTTCTGCCACCTCCCAGGCAGAACAGGGTGGTCAACCGGACATCAACTTGACGTCAAGATGACTCGGCCCACCCCCAACCCCCGTCCCCTCGGAGGTCATCTTGACGTCAAGTTGACGTCCCGGTGACCAACCTGTTCTGCCGGGGCCATATCTCACTCGCACCGCAGCAGTTCATCTCGGCATGGTTGCAGCCTGCCTGCTCGTGTTGCGAGTGGGCAGCGATTGATCAGGGTCGTATTTTCGACTCGAATCGACATAGTTTCGCTCACTGAGCAGTGCTGTAGAAGACCGCGCTTTTCGAAAGCAACTAGACTGTTTTCTGAGGGGAAAGGGCGGGGCAGGGGTGGGGTGGGGTGGGGTGGGGGAGTGGAGGGGGTTCATGAATGTGTTGACTGTTACCTACAACCTACATACCAAGAAATATCGCAAACGTCTTCGCAAGTCAACATCGCCAACAGAAAGAAGAGAGGAAAACAGTCACTCCCTCCTTGCCTCTCTCTTCTCTCTGCTGCTCTCCTTTCCTCTCAAGTGAGGCCCCTCCCTCCCCTGTGCTGCAGATGGCGTGGTGACGGTGGACCCCGAGTACCTGCAGGGCCGCAGGGTGTTCGGCCAGGTGGTCTGCTCCTTCCGCTACGGCCGCGAGGAGGACGAGGTCATGGGGCTCAACTTCCAGAAGGACCTGTTCCTCGCCTCCGAACAGATCTACCCGCCGCCCGAGAAGCTGGACCGCAACAGCACCCGCCTGCAGGTGATCTAGCTGTCTCTCTCCCACACGTTCAGCTTGCAAACAGGTCTGTCTCTTTTTCTGTGGCCCGCTGCTGCTCGTTCCCCCTTTTCCGTCACTTGGCTGGCGTCCTAGAGAGGTCCATTGGCGGAGCTGCGGAAACTGCCAAGCCGCGTCGTAAAATTTCTCATACCGGGTTAACATTGGCGGGAGGTTAAAATGGCTGCCGATCCGGACGCTGACAGCGCTACTCTGATAAGAAGCGAAGACTCGCGGCACTGGGCTGGCGGCTCGGCTGGACTAGAGCGCCTGCCAATGGCCGCATAGGCAGACCCGCCCGACACGCGAGCGTGCGGGATGCCTACCTTCACCCAGCCAGGCGTTCTGACGCGAGACGTCCGTGAACGTAATCAGCCTGAACCAATGTCAGAGTCTAGAATGTTAGTACATCGTCAGTAAAAGATAGCAGAGGCATAAGGAGCGTTAGTAGACGATAAAGATTTTTTTTTTTTTTTTTTAAATACTTTTGTTCCGGTTGACTTCACACAACTCTTGCAGTCGACACGCCAAAACTCGACGTGCGACCCGCAGCAATTGCGTTAGTAGATGTTAGTAGAGCAACTGTCATGACCGCCTCTATCTTCGAACTATGTCACGAGCTCATGAACACATTCCGGGTCCGGCTAACTTCCTAACTTCCCCCACGGTAATGCGTGTTCATGGCGGCGGTGGAGGTCATCAAAGCATCGTTAGTAGACGATAGTAGAGTCACTGTCATGACCGCCTCTATCTTTCCCACTGGGAGGGCACTGCAAACTTAAACGTGTGGCAGTCATACATCGTACCTTCGTACATGCAGGTTTTAACCCCCCACAAAAGCGACATTTGTAAAAGCAACACTGTTAAGAGTTTAGATTGCTGTGTGCTGTCGGCTCCAAGAAAGAAGCCTTCGAACACAGGTAGTCACGAGGGCGCTCCGGTCCAGTGATTTATGGCCCATGTTACATAACTTTTCCCCGGTTTGAGCCCCAGAACATATAGAACAAGTTATACGGAATCGAACAAAACAAGGAGAGTAGTCAGGCCCCCAAAATAGTGATCACGACATTAACAGCGCCTAGCCTGCAGTCGTCCAACGATAACTGGTCTGATTTCTACAGGACCGACTGCTGAAGAAGCTGGGGCCGAACGCAGTCCCCTTCGCCTTCAACCTCCCCGCGAGCGCGCCCGCCTCAGTGACCCTCCAGCCCGGCGGCGACGACCAGGGCGAGCCGTGCGGCGTCCAGTACTACGTCAAGATCTTCGTCGGCGAGACGGAGACGGACCGCAGTCACCGGAGGTGAGGAGCCAGTCAGACTAACCTACAGAGCCTGGAAGGAGAGAGGCGACAACTGTCATGGCGGCTGCCACCCTGACCTGGGATCCAGCTGTGTCCGCTCTACCCCGCAACCTCACCGCGCGCTCAGGTAGCGACGCCCTGCGCATGCGCTGTCCCCAGTTGGATCCCATCGGCTGCCAGACCCATAGCCGCCATGACAGTTGTCACCTCTCTCCTTCCAGGCTCTCTAGACTAAGCCCGTCGAAAACGAAGTTGGCGTTGCTCCTTTTGATATCGTTTTCGCATAGCTTCGATGTCGTTTCCCGCGGCATGGCAGCGCCGTATGAGAAACAAATGGTCGAAATAAACGACGTCGAATCGATCAGGTATTTGCCACTGGCAGGGCCAGCGACATGCGGTCTTCCCTCTGGTAGCCATCGGGATCAGTTAAGATTAGAGAGACTGGAGACAGTAAAGAGGACGCATCATCACAGAAACGCGAACTCATTCACGACAACTAAACCCATAACCGACGCAAAGTAAAAATGGGGAAAAAAGAAATTATGCTTGTTTCCAGGCAGGCGTTCCGACAAGATTCCCCATCATTTTGAAATGGCTCTTGTAATCACCGTCAAGAAATGTATTTCCGCTTGGTTTCTGGGTTTTTATCCCAGGAGGACCACCCAGTGAGAAAAGGGGTAACGAAACGATGTAGAATAGAAGAACTTTCCATCGAAACGATATCTTATCGAGTCGAAATCGTTTTCGATCGCCCATTTCTCAGTGGAAGGGTTTCATTGACACGGTAAAAACGGTTCCTCGGAATCCAAGGAACGGCGGATGATTCCTTGGATCACCTATCCTTTTACAATGGACTTTCAAGGAACCATCCGCCGTTCCTTGGATTCCGAGGAACCGTTTTTACCGTGGAGTGTGATCTGGTCGGCTTGCAGGAGCAGCGTGGCCATGGCCATACGGAAGGTGCAGTACGCGCCGTCCAAGCAGGGACGCCAGCCTTGCACCGTCGTGCGCAAGGACTTCATGATGAGCCCGGGCGAGCTGGAGCTGGAGGTGACCCTGGACAAGCAGCTGTACCACCACGGCGAGAAGATCGCCGCCAACATCTGCATCCGCAACAACAGCAACAAGGTCGTCAAGAAGATCAAGGCCATGGTGCAGCAGGGCGTCGACGTGGTGCTGTTCCAGAACGGCCAGTACCGCACCACCATAGCCTCGCTAGAGACGCAGTAAGTAAGGCGCTACGTCATCGAAAAAAGAGGCAGGGAGGGGGTTCTGGGCACAGAATTGTGTGATTCCGCTTAACTTTTCCCTTGTTTAGGCGAAGGAACACAGGGAAAGTTAGACGAAGTTGACTATAAAGAAGGGGGAAAAGGGGGGGGGGGGGCAAAGCCAAATATGTTGATGACGTAATTTATGCACAGCGCCAAAGGATTTCGACCGGGCGTTGACTGCGCCACTTGCCTTGGGGTCTGCGGGGCCTGCGGCTCGTGGCGCTGGGCGCCCTGCCTCAGCTCGGCTATCTTCTTCCGCAGCTCAGTGTACCGCGTCCAGTGCCGGAGCTCCCTGGTCTGCTTCCAGGAGTGGCGGTATCCGGCGGCCTCGCGCTCCAAGTCGGCGAGGGGGTCCTTGTCCTGCTGCTTGGCGTCCCCCTGGTCCGGCGTCTGCACACACGAATAACAACCCTCGTCACGAGAACGTCCGCAGCACGCAGCTAGCAGCCTGATCTTACTCCTAGTGCGGGCGATAAATGCGCAGGATAAAAACTGAACACCCCTTGCACGTGACCACTCATATGAGATCATGACAAGCAACCGAGACGAAATAAATCGTCATGTAGAGGTCACGGGGTTCAAGTGCCGGCTCCAGAGGGGTGTTCAGTTTTTACCCTGCGCATTTATTACCCACACTGACCCAATCCGTCTGATTTTACTCCTCCAGGGCTGCTTCTGCTGATGAGCACATTAAGCCCGCAGTCTGCCCTAACGAGTCACGACTGTCGTTAAAGGGGGACTCCACATAAGGATCATGCAGTTAGATCAGACCGACATTAGGGCCACACGCTGTAAAAGAAATACCAGTTTTGGGGAGTCCTTGCCTGATTTTTTTGGTGTAGCTCTCAAAACCACACCCGAAAATTTAGAAACTGGTGTTTTCTTCTCCCCGATTCGTATCGATTGGATGAAAAAATTCCATAATGGTATATTATCTAAATTTCAATATTTTCGATGACAGTACGACAAGACCAAGAGCACTAGACAGAGGCGAAGATTTGAAGCTCGATCCAGCGAGAAATGGATGGTTGGAATTTGGTCATTTACGACGATGAGGAGATGAGGGGTCATTGAAATATCAAGTGATCACATTTTGGCCAATTTTTGACCCACCCGCCTTCCTCCCTCAAGTGATCATGCCCCACCCTGCTCCTTATCCTGATTTTGAGTCAGTGTGATCGAAGTCTCCGATCCCCCCCCCCCCCCCTTTTTCTCTTCTTCTCTGTGACCACGTGATACTTGAATTGCCCCTGAGCAAAATCAACGTATTTCTAAGTTGAATCTACGGCATTTAATCCCAAAAATATCAACCTTATTTCGACTTTCGCGCCAAAGCCACTGCGATTTGATACCATTTCATTTCTCAGTGCACAGGAAAAAAAATACCTGTTTTGTGGAGTGCTTTGCGAGCGAAAAACATAGAGTAATGGCCCTATTTTGGGCCACCGGCCCTAATTCGAACCACCCCCTTAAAATCATTTGCTGGCAACTCTCGATTCCAAACGACACGGATATTTAAAAGTTGACATTGTAAACTGTTTAATTTTTTGGTCGCCTAGGACCTGAAGTAGCCTGCAAGGAGTTTACAGAGGGTGGCTCGAATTAGGGCCAGTGGCCCGAAATAGGGCCATTACTCTAGGAGAAGTAACACCAGTTTCGGAATTTTCGGGGGTCATCTTGAGAGCTAAACCAAATGACCAGGACGCTCTAAAAGGCGTTCAAGGCATTTTCTGCTTAGTCCTCAAAACAAGCACCGAAAATTTTGAAACTGGTGCTATTTCACCGCTGTTTCTCCGACAGGGCTCCCCAAATCTGGTAATTTTTTTGTGGAGCATCCAGTCCAAGTCCAGCACTCACCGCGTCGTGCTCCTGCCGAGGCTCCTGCTCCTCGAGCGCATCCTCCCACACCTCATCGGAGTCCGAGGACAGCCCCGACAGGCTGGCGGGTTGTCGTGCCGAGCTCGGTCCAGAGTTCGGTCCCGAGGCTGAGGGGGGAGCGGAAGTTGTTCCAGAAACGGTCGCCAGAAGTTCTCGTCGCTCTGACGCAGGCCTCGCTGGAAAGCGCAAAAACAAAAGATAAGCGGAGAAGAGGCGCAAGACCTAATAGTAAGACAAAAAAAAAGTAATTAGTGTCCACAGAAAAGTTAATGAGGATTTGTGTATGCCTCCCCTCTCGTCCCGAACACGGAGCCAAACGAATATCCAGAGCAAGAGGAAGCTTTCAGTGGAAGTAAGCCAACAAGCAATTCACGCAAGACGAGACTCTCACCAAGTATAGCAGAGAGCACGGCCGGGTGCACATCGGGATGCAGTTTGGATAGAGAGAGGAAGACGTGGATGTCTTCTCTCAGATGGGCTGGCGCTCTCACCAGGGAGGCCTGCGAGCGGAAAGCTATGTATCAGACCAACTCCACCGATACACATACAAGCACGTCAACACTGTAAAAATTTGTCGTGTGAGCAAAATGACGATAAATCCTCGTCAGTTGAGCTACTAGTTCGTAATATGGGACGACAGAATCGTCATATAGGTTCAAATTTGCAGCTCATTTTATAAGTGACGACGTTTTTTTATAAAGCGGAAATGACGATATTGTTGTAAAAAAAAGTTAGCCGTGGACTTGTCGTCAAAATAACGATGAAAAGTTTTACAGTGAACGCTGACGGCGAATCAGACTCACAGCTGTTTTTCTGTTCATGGGAGCTTCGTTACTTGAAGTTTCGCCTTGGGCGTTTGCCGCTTCAACAGCCATCGCTCCACTCGTTTCCAGACAAGAAGCCGTGCAAGGATTTTTAAAAAAGCTGAAAAAATTGAAAAAGGAAAAAAGCTCAACGCAAATTCAGAAAAGGTCAAAAAAGTTGAGAAACGCAAATTCAAATAGTATCACCACGGACGTGATATTCCTCATCTCTAATAAAGAACATCGTAATATACTGACAAGGTAAGGAAGGATGGCATTTGCAAAATTTACGTCTGTGGAGATAGGCGAAATCTTGACCAAATTCAGCGCGAGGTACCTGAAAAGTACGTGGTTTGTGGTCCGATATAGCACCTCCTCGCCCTGACGTCGTGCCGAACGAAAAGGAGGGAGAGGAAAAAGGGACCCTGGGGGGGGGGGGGGGGGGGGGGGGGGGGTGAACCCTCAGCGGCGAGAGAGAATGATTTGGAGTACCAGGTAAATAGACTAATCGGAATAATATCCGGTGCGGTTAAGTAGGCCAATTTCAGAGGGGCGAAGGAGGAGAACGCTTGGAGCAGTAGGGAAGATGGAGATGGAAGCGGAGGAGAGAGAAAACAAGGAGGACGGAATGGCACGTAAGAGATTAGGCTAGACATGGCGAAATTGTACGATCTCGTGAAAATGTTTCAGATAACTCTGGTTGCTGCCTATGGGTAATCAAAATTTTGCAATTAATGCCTAGGATGTCTGCATTACACACATCACACATCAAAAACGGGACCGAACTCGGTCCTCCGATCAAATCATTGACATCCGAATCCTCCGACAAGAATAACAGCTTCTCACAAAGAACTAAGTAAGATAGAAATAGAAGCACGACCAAGCTAATGTTACACGACTAATCAACACAAGTACATGAAGAGAGAAAACAAGACTATTGGATTACCTGCAGATTCAACCCAAGTAAACAAAGTGGGGAAGCTAAGAAAATACCCGTAAACAATCGTTTCACATCAGTTCACACTTACCCAAAATAATAATGTATTCTAGAGTTGTGTTTCACTCTTTGGTCTTGATGAGATGTCAGGGTCCCTTTGCTTCTATCATTGACGAAGAACCGTGCTATTCGATTGCGCCGAGCACTAGGTGCAGAACACAACGTGTGATGTTTGAGCAATATTAAAACAGTAAAAGTATCCTGTTGCGCACTATAATGCGAACACTAAAATCGGATGGTTAAAACCGGCTTCCTAGTATGCTCATGGGACACCAGTCGTAACATGTACCGTAGGGCACACATGGATGCACATGGAAGAATGGCACTGTTTGGACTGGACTTGTCTTGACCGGCCGGTGGCAGGCCAGTACACCAGCACCAGGAGGGGACTGCCCAACCTAGGCCGTCATTGCGTCACAACATGAACGAAAAGTATGAGAATGTCAAACGCGGCTTTCAAACTCGCGTAGCCAACTCACAGCATTACAAAGATCCACATGTGTTTTGTGTATTAGGAGTAAAGACGATATAATTTTTGTTTTCAAAAGACGAAATTTGTTATTTGAGAACGATTTCTTCTCATGTTTTCTTCATTACTCTCCTGTTTTGCCTCAGAGAGTAGAGAACTTTTCGAGAAGCGTGTACTTCTGGTTGGTTGGTTGCTTGATTGCAGGGCAGAAACCCAAACACAAACACACAATAACATCATAAGCGTGATCGTTATAGCCCTAAACCGCAGTCTTTCAGGATAATACACCACAATGGTACGTAAAAATATTGCTGTTTAGTGATAAAACGGGAATTTTCTTTAATACTGGAATTTTGATTCAGTAGTTAGTACTTCAGTTAATGAAATGTCATAATATCATCCCAAGCGGCGTTTCTTAACCTTCTTCTATTCAAGTTCGACATCTTAACGTTACAAAATACTGTTTCTCTGGAAGATTTTTTTCTTTGTTTTTCTCCCTCTGAATCTTTTTTTAAATTCTATGTTTTTCATTGATGGACCATAGGCTATAGTTTGAAGTACTGTTCTGTCATGGTACTGCATGGTCCGCACAACTAATCGAAGTTTTTCTTTTTCAGGCTCGAAATGCAGAGAAAGCAATGTATGTACTTACGTATTAGTTAGATGAGGATACGTGAAACTGAGGTTTTTACACGTGTCATCAGAAAGAAACAGTGCTGCTGACCCTTACATTTCTATTCTTGATATTGTATACTTCTTTGCCATCCGACTGTTTTCTGTTTGTACCTTCATTTTACCTTTATCTTAGGACCACACTTGCTCGGTGGCGAGCAGCACAAGTTGGTGATGAACCTAAGGACAAAGAGAGAAGACCATACCTTGCATCAGAATGCAACGACCTTCCAAAAGCTGAGAAATGGCGAATGCAGATTATCCGGGAAATTGCCAAGAAAGTCGCTCAAATTCAAAATGGTGATGCCTCTTTTCTTCGCATTTATTTCTACTAACTATTCTTCTTTCCTCTACTAAGAATCTCTATTTCAGCTGGTCTTGGGGAATTCCGTATCAGAGATCTTAATGATGAAATCAATAAACTGCTAAGAGAAAAGGGACATTGGGAGGCTCAAATCAGAGATCTTGGCGGACCAGATTATGCCCGTGTTGGCCCCCGAATGTTAGATCATGAAGGCAAAGAAGTACCTGGCAACAGAGGATACAAATACTTTGGTGCAGCAAAAGAACTCCCTGGTAAATATTCTTTTCTCCACTTATTTTGCACTTATGGCTTTTGTTTATCAATTTTTTAAAACAATTCCTGCGTGTTTAGGTGTGAGAGAGTTGTTTGAACAAGAGCCACCTGCTCCTCCTCGAAAAACTCGTGGTGAACTAATGAAGGATATAGATGCTGATTACTATGGCTACAGAGATGATGATGATGGGCTTCTTCTTCCACTTGAAGAGGTGGCTGAGAAGAAAGGTAATCATCAGCTTATTATTAGGCTAAGACTTGAGTTAAATATTGCATTTATATCATTGCTGCTATTTTCTTCAGCTATAGAAAAAGCCATCAGTGAGTGGAAGTCTAAAAAAGAAGAATCAATGGAGGGGGAGAGTAGTAGAGCTGAGGAGGAACCAGAAGTGAACATTTATGCAGTTGCTCCAGAAAGTGATGTAAGTTTCTGAAAATATCTATTCTTTTCTATTTCTGCTTAAACGTAAACTTCTCTTGTTTTTCACATACTTATTGTCTTGCAGTCTTCAGAGGAAGAAGAATCAGAAAACAGTAAAGATGAACGTCCTCTTCAACCAAGGTTTATTGCCCATGTTCCTGTGCCATCTCAGAAGGAAGTTGAACAAGCATTGCTAGAGAGGAGAAAGCAAGAACTGTTAGAAAAGTATGCAAGTGAAAGCCTGTTGAGGCAATCCAAAGAAGCCGGTGATATGTTAGGAAAGTAAGTCCATAATTTATCAAATTCAAAAATGTCTTTTTTTTTTTTTTTTAATTTTTTGAGTTAAGTTATATTCTGAATTTAATTCTTGTGTATTATGGAATAAATAGGAGATAAACATGTTTGAATGTCCTTTGTATTGCCAAGCTCCCTGAAGATTTCTGAATAAATTCTACACAGCCATCCAGTAAAAACAGTGATATTACCGTTCAGGATCTGTCTGCTTTGGGTCTGCTAAAGTGGTCCAGTTCAGGAAAGTAATATGTAGAGTCTGCGCACTTCGCTTGCTAGCTCACTACCACTCACAACTGACTGCTTGGTGACCGGTCGGCTGTCTCGGCGGCATCGTCGCTGCAACCATTGCACTTCCCTAACAGTAGGTATTCTTCAGGGAAACTCAAAGAACAACATACAAGATGAGAGATTTTTAACTTCATGGAAGAACAGACACTTTATTCTTACTTGGTTCAAATTGAAAATTTTCATTCCACAAAAATTCAGGATGAAGCAGTCATTGCAATCACAAACATACGGGTAATGACTCCTAAAATATTAACACATAAATAACAATTTTTATGTACATTTTAAGCTGGAGAAGGAACTCCTCCAGTTCGATATCACAGGGTGTGATAGTACAGTAACTTCACAATAAATATTGCCAACACTTTCTTGCTGTAAGTTCTTTTTATCAGTATCGTCAATAAATAGATATTGCTTGAATTTCATTCACGTATGTACAATAACCAACATTCATTTCATTGCAAATTAAAATTCATAGAGCCATAGACATGTTACTTAACTGAGCAGATTTCATCACTCATTTGCAATCATCTCTCAAACCACACAGGTATAATATAAAAGAATTATTTTCACAAAAATTTGCTTGAAATGCAAAGAAAATTCTTCACAAGTAAAAATATTATGCATTTTTCTTACAAAATATGATTGGTTGCATCATAATCAGCTACCAAGAGTCAAAATTTGTTGAGCACATACACGGATTCTATCATCTTCACTTTCTGACATACTTATGAAATGAGGCCACAATTCTTCTGCCCACTTAGGAAGGTGTTGAGTTTTATGTGAGAGGAGCGTTCCACAAGCCACAAGACCTCTGTATATGGCCTCTTTGTCAGAGAGACGGGGTAAAACATTTAAACAAGTGTCTCCAACAGAGTCAATGTTAGAGAGGACTTCCGATTTGTTAGTAAAAAGAACACTTAAGTTCAGAAGAAGGGTAGAAATGGCAACCTGGAGGGACATAGTAAGAGAAACCATTACAGACCAGAAATCGGCAACAAACCTCAGAAGAACCTGTAATGATTAGATCACAGCACAAGAAAATATAATTCTGAACTCACCTCAAGAGGTTTTGTGAAGGGTGGTGCGTATTGATTAAGTTGCTGCAGAAGAAATGATGAATTTGTAGCGACTAAAGTCTCTCCATGAGCATGTGCCAACATGTTGGACACTATCCGTAGTGACAACATTTGGTTGGGTCCTGGAGCTGGTTGCAGATATAAGCGCAATGTTGACATCAAGTGCTCGCCAGCAGAGCCATCACATAGCTCACGGTTCACGCCTGGATGTCGAATAGCCAGCCGCGTCACATCCAAAACCGGAAATACAACATCTATGGGATTAAAAACAAGAGAAAAATTTACGTTAAATGCACATTAGAGAATCTAACATTGAAACTTCACTTTAAAAATTCCGCATATTTAAATATTGAGTAATCGCTTGCCTTGCGGCCATGCCAGCATCTTGCGCAATATCAAGACAGAATTAAGGTCAGGCGAACCCTGGGGGTCAGCTAATTTGATAATTTCTCCAAGCTTATTATCATCAACATGATGAGATCCGTCACCCATTTTGATGTTTAGTTCTTGCAGTTTATCTGTAATACAGACATAAATTTTTCACAAATCAAACTGACTGTGAAGAGCAACATCACTTAGAATATGATATGAAAGAGTTAATAGACTCACCTAGCATAGCTTTCAAATTAGCTTGCTCAAACCGGAGATACAGTTTTTGAGGGAAATGAAGTTTTGACAATGTACTGTCCTTGACATCTCTAGTATCTGAAGAAAAATTTAAACTGAAGTGAAAATACTGATTTACAGTTTTCTATGATCCACATTGATTGGGATACATCACTACATACCTGGAGTTCCGTTGGGTACATAGCGATTGGAACCAGTAAATGGGTCAAATCCAGTCGATGAATTTCCAGTTGAAAGTGCAGGAGTAGGAGTCTTAGCGGCCTGAGAGCCAGTTGGTATATATCGATTACCTCCTGCAAAAAGAATTTAATTCTTAAGTCAGTTACAAGCATTTGTGACTTCCAGAGCACAGGGAATTGAACTCCCAAAACTTGACAGTGCTTTGTACCTGTGAAAGGATCAGAAAATTCTGGCTGAGCTGGAATTGTGGCTGCAGCTATACTTTCAGACTTTTTTGAGTTAGTAACAATGAAATTTGCAATTTGTTCCAGGTACGCTTGAGGTAAATCATTCTCATGAATAAACTTCTGAGCAGCAAACCAAGGATCTTCTGATAAATTATAAGGCAGCTTCAGAGGCGGAACTCCATCTTTAATATCAATGCTGAATACATAGTCATATTCCTGGAAAATAATAAAGCACATTACAAGTGACACATTAACCCATAGAAGTTTACTACTAATATTTAACAGAACGGGAATGAAAAATTTTGCACTTACTTTGCCTTGATGCAATGATTTTCCAGAGTGTTGTTCATTAGCACCAGCAACATCTCCAACCTTTGTCCATTCCTTTTTCTCAGCTGACCAGCTATATACACTTACTTGTGTACCCTCACGAACCAATTTAGTCTGGCCATCAGACTTTCCAGGTTCATACAAAACTTCCTTTCCAGGCAAACTGCAAATGATGTGACAATGAGATAAAACTTATCATTTTGACGGACATAGCATTCGTGTTTTACCAAGGCTTTCAACTCACTCGCTTATCTTTACTCCACCCAGCTCCTGTGATGAAACTTTGAACATGGCTTCAATTTCCTCTTCATAGCATTTTAGTATTTCCTCACTAGCTTGTCTACTAGGATCTCGTGAAAAAACACGGACCACCCCATCACTGCATAAAATGAGTCATTAGAACTTATAAGGATCATTAAAAAACTATGACAGTACTAAGATTGCTCATTTTTCACTACAAACCTTGAACCAGTAACAATGTCTGAGTTAGACATGAAAAATACACTCCAAACACTTTGAGCTGGAAGAGCTAAGACTTGAGAAACATTTCCATCTTTCCAAATCCTCAATGAGCTATCTTCTCCTACTGAAGCGAAACCACTCCCATCTGGATTCACAGCTATACTGAAAATGACAAAGGAAAATCATAGCAATATCGTATAAAACCTATTCTTTGCACTAAAAGTAGGGACACTAAACTGAAAAAGAAAAAGAAAAAATGAACATACCTATAAATGTAGTTAGAAGGTCCATATAGAACTCCCAAGCAATCACCTGTTATGGACCAGTGACGAACAGTGGCATCATTGGCACACGACAAAAACTCATGATCATTTATCCTTGCCAAGCCCCGTACAACATCTGTATGTCCTAATAATAAAAATGAAGTTTTCAACAATCTTTTTCTTAACTGGATGCTAACAGTAAAAGTAAAACATGGAATGTTTACTTACCTGTTAAAGTAGCCTGACAATTACCAGAGGCCTTCAACCATACTTTCACAGTTTTGTCGGCAGCGCCAGTGACAACCAAATTAGGAGATACTTCAATAATGCCCCACACTGCCAACTCGTGTCCTTTAAATGTTTTAACTGAACTCCCTGACCCATAGTTCCAAAGTCTGCCAGTTTTATCCCAGGATGCGCTAAGAAAAGTATTAGGCTCTCTTCCCAAAGACAAGCAGCAAACTGTAAATTAAGATTATGCGGTAAAAACAAAATCAGCATGAACAAAAATTTCAAAAGATCTATGCAACATGTAATCTAACAGTATCAATTCACATTGATTTAACAAAGTTACCTGAGTCAGAGTGTCCTTTCAGAGTAAATAATGGAGATTCCTGCTCGGGCGTGAAACCACAAATATTCTTGTCATTGCTTCCAGTCAATATGAGGCCGTTTGGATAGATATCCGTTGGTGGACAATAACAAACGCAGTTCACAAAGTTAGTGTGGCCCCTCAACGTCTGGGATTCATAATATCCAGGATTAATTCTGAAATAAAGCATACAAATCATAAACGTTAAAACGAAAAATC
>CABIKL010001274.1:0-16095 GCA_902196195.1 Aptinothrips rufus | reverse complement strand
TGGCGGGGCAGACCAGGCAGGCAGGCAGGCCGCGACTCTGATCGGGCTGGGTCGGGGGTCGGGTGGGCACCCTCGCCGACCTCACTGGAGAGTCACCACGGCACGGGCCTGGCTCGCGGAGGACCGATGGTCCCGCCCCGCCCCGCCACGCCCCGCCCCGCCATCACAATTAGACTCTTGAGTACGATGGGGAGGGAGGGGGAGGGTAGGTTAGCCACAACAAGGTGTGCACACTCACACATGCCGGTCCACTCCCACGCTCCGATCAATTCTAATTGTCTATCCATCCATTAGAACACATGCATTTGTATGCATGCATGCGTATGTATGGCGCCGATTTCTACATTACAGAAGACGTCGTTTCAACATCGACGTCGAAAGTCTTCACTGGGTGAAGTGCTGTAATTTGGTTCGGAAATAATTGTCTTCTCTTCTCTATTGAGTCCTCTCTGGTGTGACCTTTCAAACTGCTTTCATGAGATTGCACTGTCCGGAACCTGTCGCGATCAAACTATTCTCAAGGCCAGCTCATCACAGTTCAACGTCAATACCCTCCCACGCAGGCTTCTTGTGAAATTAATGGGCAGCTGCTGCTGCAAAACTGATCGAAAGTGGAGTCGATGGAGCGGATACGTTCATTCAAGTCACATGGAAACTGGCCGTCATAAATTTTGCCGTCGATATCGAACGACAATGTTTCATGTCGAAATCGACGCCAAAATAGTTCTTAAATCGAAGATGTCGACGGTGAAATTTCTGACAAGGACATGGCGTGGCTTGCATACGGGGCGTTTGGTGTGTTGTATATTCAAAGATTTTAAGAAAAAAAGAAAAACTGCAAACACTTTTAAACTAGCTGACGAGGGGAGAACAACTCAATAAAAAAAGATGCTGAAATTAACAATTTTTTGAAAATAAGTTAAATAATAAATTAGTGTACATAAATTAGCTCATCGCAAGGGAATGCTTTCAACCCGAGCGTCGTTGCAGGCGAGCTGTCGGTAGTGAAGGCTGAATCCTCTCCCAGTGCTGTTGCCGTTGGTCCGGACGGGAAGAACAAACGGACCCCCGCTGCTGTCTGGAACCATAGTGACCGGCAGAGAATAGAGACTACTAACCAGCTGACAAGGTGCTAGCCGACGAACTGTACCTGTACCTGTGACTGGACTGTTGTGGGTGTAGTCCGGGTCCACCGAGGCATCGTTCAGTCTCTCTCCGCAGAGTCGGATCCCGTTCACCACAATGTAGTCGCCGGGGCAGTTGAAGACCTCGGCGCCCGCCTGGCCAGGAGGGATGGTCGGCGCGCCCTCTGCCGGAGAACTCAACAACTTGTTAAAAATAATGAAGAAAAAATATTTCAAAGAAGTATTCAGAGAGTACTAACGCACCTGGGTCCTCATTTAGCAGCTGGAATGGCATTGCAGTCCCGTTCGGGGACGTTGTGGAGTATGTCACGCTGCAGAAACCGGCCTCCTTTCGAATGCATACTGCGTAGTTCAAATTGTTCTGCGGAGCATGAAAATCAAAGGAAAGCCATGACAACACGCTGCAATGAAACACTCGATAAAACACTGAAACATGAGTTGCGTGACAGTGCCGACATGCATGTTGATTCGTTATACCAGAGAATCTACAAAACAATCCGCCCCTCCCATCTCCTGTCGCAGCACTATACTACACTATAAACAAAAATATTTCGAATCAACTAAAATTTTATTGGTAAATTGTCCACATTAACTGGTTCTGAGCGAATACCACACAACTAACTTAAGAATTGAGCAAACCTTTGGTTAATATGATCACTATTTGGTTCGTTTTGCAACAAAATATTCGTTGCTTTGAAATTACTTTTTAGATTCTACTCAATTTGACGCTATGCGTGGTCATAAGTGCCTCAGCATTACCACGTACAAGCTTTTCTGCACACAAATTTAGACATCTAAAGTCTTCATTTGCGGCTAGATGAGTTAGGTTAGGTTATGCGAGGTTAGGTTAGGTCGTGTTCGGTCAAGTCAGATGGATTGTCTCGCACCGTGTAGGTGGGCCGGGGAGGCGGCCCCAGGTAGCCGAAGGACTGCACCACGCCGGAGTGCCCCGTGTGGTACTGCAGGCAGCCGGCCGGGGCGGCGGCCTCGTCCTTGGCCTGCAGCTGCGTCACCCGCACCACCCAGCGCCTCGCCTCGCCGCGCCCCGCCGCGCCCCGCCACTGCACCCCCAGCCGCACGGCGGGGCCCGCGCTGCCAACCTGCACGTACACTGCGAAGGCAACATTCCATTTCAAATGCATGCACGGCACCAAAAATAGTATTTACAAGTACCAATTATACTTGACATGAAGATATTTTTGGCACAATGGGCAACAGGAGAGGTGAAAGCTCAATATTCTCTACAGCGCGATGCTGTGAAGACGATTCATGTTACGTATTATGCTTGTGTCTTACTGTGCTGGCCAGTGTTGGTCCCGCAGAGCGCGGGAATGGGAGCGTTCCTATCCGGGTTGATCACCACGAAGCGCTCATCCGCGCAGGAGCCGTTGGTCGGGGCCGCGAGCTGGAACGACCAGGCAGTCTTTCAGTCAGTTGTGTGAACGCTTCCTTGAATTTTAACAAATTTCATTCAAACATTTCTTCCAAAAACTTTTAGATTATTTCACCGCCTTCTGAAAAAAAAAATGTTTGAAATTTGCCTATGGCGGACAGAATTTTACCCAAATTTGGGTGAAGTTTTAACTGAACTTCATTATGAATGAATGTCTCTGTTCGTATTTCTTGAAAGCTACATTCCTCTCGGAAAGCAAGGTAATAAGAGAACTCCACCTCGTCGCGATGGTGAGGGACGACGGGGTTGGAATTCACCTCCGCTCCGAGTGTTCCTCACTGAGCTAATGTTGGCGTTGCTGCAAGGACGCCGCTGTGAGTGTACGGTACCTCGAAGTGCAGGAAGTCCAGTCTCAGCTGGGTCACGTCGGCGTGCAGCTTCTCGACGGTCAGGAAGCAGTTGAAGTAGCCGTCCACGGGCCGGGACTCGGGCGCGGCGGGCGAGCTGACGAAGTACGTCGAGTTGTACCGGGTCGTCCCTCCGCACGTCTTCTCGACTGACGGGGCGCAACGAATCAGTGAAAAGTTGCTCATTAGATCGCGATCTGTCGCCTACAAAAGAATCTGACCCGCTGGACTGGAAGCCGCTATGTCTTTGAGTTTCATCGTCGAAATGACGTGGAAGTCGCCAAATCGATATCGGGCCTCACAGAGAAATCAAAACCTAGATTCTGAGACAAGCCAACCTGGAAACCAAGCGTGAGAAATGTTTTTAAAAGATAACTTTGAGGCTCAGTTTGAAACGCGTTTCCTAATCATTTAGGCATAGGTCTCAAAATGACCTTCACAAATATTTATTTTTTGCTTTTGGTCGTCCCAGGATCTGGAATTTAGTTTTTCTGTGCAACGTCGTTCGGCTCCGTCACGTTTCTCACCGCATATGATTACCATGGAGAGAGTCTCTCGAGTCAAGAGTATTGACAGTATCGTGGTAGCAGTGACTCGGTGATATAAACGCACGGCCGTGCTCCAAGTCGCCGTGACCGCCTCTAGTAACACTTCGTTAAAACCTCTTCACGCTTGGTCATTTTGCCTGCAGCGCGAGACATGCCCCATGCACACTCTTGGTTTTTCTAAGCTTTGCGTCAGAAGTAAAAGTGACTGCGAGAGCTAGCGAGGCGACGTTGACACGGTCGAGGGCCCTGCCCTGCAAGCGGTGGGGTGGTGGGGTCGGGCAGACCCACAATAATACATGCCTCGGATAGGCGCCTCAGGCCCAAACTCTCCCCTCGCCTCGTAAGGCGAATAACCTTACCTCACCATGCTTTTGGTATAGGACCGTAAGAGATGTAGACATCCCCCCTTTTTTAAGAGCCTGCGTAGTTTATGGACAGTCCCTTACAACTTTTTCTTTCGAGCGAAAGTTCCAAATTCTCAAAACTTGCGAACAAAAATTTTCTCCAATGTTTTAATTTTTTGCTGGAAAACAAGGCTATCAACAAAACACGGATCAAGCGATCTGGTGTTTCAAAAGAATGAAAATGTAGAGCAATGCACATTTCAAGGAATGCAAATCAAAAAGGAATTCGGCTGAGCACATTACTATCTTGAAAAGTAGTCATGTATTGAAATGAAATATAATTAGTTTGCTGTGAATATTGAATGCCCGCTGCACTTACAGAGACAGCAGACGCCGTAGCCCTGCGCGCAGGCCCCGCCAGGGTGGCCGCCCAGAGAGCGGCACTGCAGGTGATGGTAGCAGGTGCCCGTCAGCCCCACGGCGGGGGCCTCGCAGGCCTCGTTGGAGAACTGCACCACCGTGAACAGGTTCAGGACTGCAACACCACGGGTACAACTTTCACGAGTGTTTCTAACATAACTTCTTGTGCTGAGTGAAGCTGCCGCACTAGTTAGATTCTCACATCGGCGCTGCTTTGATTCATTCGGGATGACATGGCCGGATGCCTCGCATGACCCCGAGTGGGTCTGCTATTGTTGTACCCCCCCTCCCCCCCTCCGATTGGTCACGCTCGTGACCTCCACGACCATCCGCCCCACTTACACTTGGCGATCTTCTGGCGGATCTTCTTGTTGCGCTGCCGTAGGACTCGGTAGCTGCTCGCCGACCCTTCCGCGGCATCCTGAGGGAGGTCCTTGGGAGGGTCCGCGGGGAGGTTCGCGGGGGCGTCTGCCTGGGGGTGGGTCGCGGCGGGGGCGCTCTCCTCCGCCAGCAGGCCCCCGTAGCCCCCCGGCCCCGCAGCGCTGATCCACCTCCTCATACCTCCGTGTCCGTGACCCTCGGGCTGCACGTCAGGGGAGGCCTCGGGGCGGTCCCCGGGGGAGTCGCTGGTGCCCCTGACGGCCAGCTCCCTCTCCCGCCGCAGCCTGTCAATCAACCGGCGGTACACGGAGGGGAAGGTGCCCCTGAGGTGCGAGACGCCGTCCGCCATGCGGTCGTTTTGCCGTCGCGAAGCGGCGGGGAAGGTTTGTGCGCCGGCCCGAGCGCGCACACCGTCGACGACGTCCTCCAGGGACACGAGATCCTCGGCGCCGTGCTCCAGGCCGTGAGCGGCGGGCTGCAGGATGACGACCAGCACGAGGAGGCCCCACTCGACGAGTCCGCGCCCGGCGACCCTGTGGCCATGCCTATGGCCATGCCGAGCACACTGCATCCCCCCCGGACATGGCCAGCGCCCGGAGCTGCAAGGTCCAGAGCTGTGCCTCCCCTTGATCACAGCGTCGTCATGCCGAGACTCTCGCCCCGCACACCCTGCACCCTGCACTGAGCTGCTGGAGCACACGCGCTGCACTCTGGGCGACACTCCGCGTCCAACTGGACTCCACGCGCTGGAAGAGCTGGAGTCGGCTGGAAGGCGCTCCAGTCCACTCTCCCGTCGTGCGCCCCGCCCCGCCCCGCCCCGCCCCGCCCCGCCCCGCCCCGCCACGCCACGCCACGCCTGGCTGCGCCGCGCCACACGCTAGGCGACACTGCGAGAGGGGAACTGCCAAGTAACTTAGCATTAATAATTGTTCCAAGGAGCAGCCATTCTCACATCAAGTTGGTCGGGGGCTCGGGGCAGCACTGCCTTGCCGCACTGAAGCTACACGGGAGGCAGGATAGCAGGCCCGGCAAGGCGACCGCCGTGGGGAAGTCCCACTCCTGCAGCGCAGTGTCTGTGTCTGCACACTTCGGTTCTCCATGCTCTTCCAAATAAGCACGGGAGGTGGCGAAAGTCTGCGAGCTTGGTCTGAAAGATTTCTGCTAGGTTTCAGTTAAGAAAGCTTGGCGTCGTATGTCCTTGCACTCCTGATAGGCCATTGTTTGATGGCATCGAGCCACCCAGAACACCGCCCCACCCTCGCGGGTTGTCTAGCCTCGCCCTTGTCTGCCCCGCTTGAGCTACCCCCCCCCCCCCCCCCCCCCCCCCCCCCCCCCCCCCCCCCCCCCCCCCCCAGCACTCCCCTGCCCCGCCGCATCGCACGTTACAGATACGCTCCGAATCACAGGACCCCCTCACCCCCTCCTCGCCATGCTCGTGCTTCTGACTGACAGCCACTGCCAGCGCTGTCGCCGTGCCTCGCGCCGCGCCCGATGCCCTGCTCAAGATAAGGACCCAGTAACCACGGAATACTACTGGCTAGGATGCCGGCTTGTATCGGCATGAAATGAATGTGGGCACACTAGAAGCAAATTACTCGAGGGAAAGTCAAGCCTCTTTTTATTTCAGTACGAATGATGGTATTGCTCTCTTTCTAGATATAGGTGAGGGACAATATATGGGTCAGGAAAATGAAAACATTATGTCAAGATTGATATAATTTATTCACAAGAATGCTGTGTTAGATTGGGTTCACAAAGCCAATAGAAGTGTTAAAATTCTCACCTAATGAAGTTAAGTTCATATTTAGAACAGCCTCCCGCTTTTAGGAAGTCAAATCCAAAGCAACAAATTTTAAATTTCAAAAGACATTGATAAGTGATGGATATTTTAATTATATTACATACACCAAATCGATTTTGAATAAAACATACATGTTTACATGTATCAAGTTCAAAATCCAGGACTTGAACTTGGATCAAACATTTCATTAAAAAGCAAGTTTTGAGTAAAATATTCAATAAAGAAGACAAAAGTCTCCCCTATCTAGTATACTGACGTTAATAATAGCAACAACAATAATTAATATGATTTGTTAAAACCATAAAGAGTCAGCATTCTTAACACATTGGTGATTTGTTTACAGGTAGCAGCCACTAATTATCATGCTCACCATAAATCCTGAATCAAGAGCTGATCATAACAAATGCATAATCAATCTTGAGATCAAACCCAATGATTACCCACAGCATCACAGAAAAGAATTTTCTGCTTGAACATCAACAATCACAGTCCAGCTAGTTGGCTAACTGATAGAGGAATAAATAAAGATACAAAATTACACCCATAGATGTTACGGTTACGGCATAAGAGGCTTAAGTATGACATAATACATGAGCTTATCATGATTTGGATGCACAGAAAAAGTCTCCCACATCATAACCTACGATAATTCAGATAAATATGTTCACTAAGTCTTTTACAGAGAACATTCAAAAATAATATGAGAGAAATCAATGGTATAGTTATTGGTAGTATCTTGGCAAAGGAAGATTCAGAGACAAAGCATTGCATGCATCTGGGCATGACTGAGATCAAAACTACTTACAAATACGGTCATTGTGGGTAATAAATGCACACAGTAAATTAAAAACTGAAAACCCTTTTCAAGCCAGTATTTGAACCAAAAACTTGCGCATGACCACTCATATGAGATCATGACAAGTACCCGATACGAAATAAATTGTCATGTAGTGGTCATGGGTTCAAATACCGGCTCCAGAGGAGTGTTAAGTTTTTACCCTGTGCGTTTATTACCCACACTGACCCCAGTGCATGTACCGAATGTGCACGCAATACTTGGGCACACATAATACTTAAATTATAAATAAATTTAAATTATAACTGGTTCCATGGCACATGCATGGCACTAACAATGTACTAATATGCAGTCTTTTATAAATGCTAAAGAGGAAATTTTAAAGAAATGCTCTTGATAACATGTTAAAGGGATATGCATACAGTTCAAGAAAGCAAAGGCATCAGTACTTTCTTCAAAGTGGTTCAGGAGGTGCTCGAAATGTGGACAAAGAGGGAGCACGTGGTACAGAAATGTCACTGCGTCTCCTGTGCTGATAAGTTAATGGAGCAGCAAGACGGTTATCATGGCGCTTATAGTGGTCATTAAAGTCAAGTCTAGAACTCAAAAGCTGTAAACTGATGTCAGGATGACTGGCAAGAAGTAAGAGAAACTTCTTCACAACTTCCTGGTAACTCTGAGCCAAAATTCGCAGAGCAACACGAGTTGAGGTAAGGAAGCTCTCAAAATCTTTGATGGCTGTTTGATTTTCTCCTTCAACTTCATTATTGGTACCATTCTGTTCAATGTACTCCTCCAAGTCCGCCCTGCGTTTCATTTCTCGAATCACACAAGAATGAAGTTTCTCCTCCCTTGACTGGAGCTGAAGAGCCAGATCATAAACAGTTCTCAACTGGGTGGATAACTCCTGCAATCAAATCAATTTACTTTAAAGAGATACCTATGGGAAAAATTGACTAGATGACTAGAAAAAAGCTCACATACCACTGAGGCGTCATCAACCAATGCCCCTGCTTTGATTTTAGCAAGAAACTGGTTGTGAGCCTTGATAACGTCGTCTAAACCATCAGCTTGATGCACATTGCTAATAAACTTGTCCCATGAACACTCCATGACTTCAAAAAGGAAGTAGTATTGAAGTTGGTGAATCAAATGGATCATTTCAGCAGATAATAAATACATTTGCTGAAGAACTGGTGTTAATTCTGTGAAACAAAATATTTATTATTTTTTGGCATGAAATTTTATGATGCAAGCAAGAAAGGAGGATAAATGCAAGAGAATCCAAAAGTCTCAGTACCAGGTATTCTTGGCAACATTTTAGCAGAAGTTGTTAAGCGTTTCCACATGAGAGACAAAATCCATTCTATTCTTTTGGCACGCCAAAGAGCATTGAAGAGTAAGAGGTATGACAGATTACAAGATGAGAAGACCTGAGAAGAGAGAAGAATAAAACTCCATTAGTAGGTTGCAGTCATCACACAGAAAAAATAAGTTAGAGTGAAATAAATATACTATACATACAGTTCCAATAGGTCCATGCACATGATAATCCATACTGAATATGTCCCAGCCAGTGTCCCCAGGACTTTGCTCGAGCAAACGCACATCAAGTCGCTGAAGTATAGAAGCATCCTCAAACTGTGCGTTTGTTGCTCTTATTGCTGATTCCAGAATGCCAGTAAGGTTGTGATCATTTAGTTCAGATGCCTGTTTCCGCAATTCGGGTCTGTCAACAAATAACATTACTATTAACAAACAGAGGAGCACCATTTGACAGATCTGGTTGACGGAGGTAGAAACATGAGGAGATGATATGATCAATTTTATACAAACAGTGACATAAGAACAAGGATAAATATATTGGACATACTCCAGTATCTCCATAAGATGACGAATGAAATCACCCTGGCCCAACAATAAGTATCTCCTTAAAGCTTGCATGTGTTCCATAAATTTGTACTTGTTGTTCAGAACATCAAGTACACGCCGTGAAATTTCAAGGTAAGTGGTATCCATGAGGCTTTGGAGGTCACTGTGACGATCCAATGAAAACAAAGCTTCAGCTGAAATTGAAATAACACAGAGTGGGTGAAAACAATGAAGATAATTACATACAAAATGGAAGTGAAATATAGAGATTGAAGATATCTCACCACTATTGCTTTCCAAAGCTTGACGTAGCATTTCACGGCTATTTACATGTGAATGATCTTCGCAAACTTGCCGCAGGAAGTTTATACTTTTACCAGTAGCCAGGATTTTGCGAGCCTGAGCCTTTGATATAAATGATGGAAGCATTGGCTCTCTATAAAAGAATTAATTAGTTTATATGTGTCATCCAGACACTGACTTGGTACATCATACTAAAAGAGAACTCACCTAACTTTGTATTTTTCATGCCAAAGTTGATCATCACATTTAATTTGTAAATTGGTTTGGATGAAAAATTCCTGGAAAGGGTCCTCAAGCTCTCCATCTAATATCCATCTAGAAAGCATTGCATAAAGAGGCTTGCAAACCTAAAGAAGAACCAGATGAAGTTCGCATTTAGTGAGGACTTAAAAGGTTACCATAATACATCTAACAAGTCTGATTTAAAATTTTAACATAAAAACTCACAGCCACAAGAAGAGTGTGTACTATATTGCTGGCATACGGGTACCCATTTCGAAGATACGAGTGGATGACCGAGGCAAGAGCACCGCCCTTCTTGTCCTGACATGCCTCACAGACAGTAACCAGCCATCTGAGGCGCTGGAAGGGTTGGAACATGTGCACTTCCAATTGAAGTAGAGTTAAAGCAGGTTGACTCATAGAACTGTGGGACCCAGCAGAGCCCCTGGATACTCCTTCAGACATTGGAGATTCAACAGATCTTTCATTTTGTTGATGAAGCTGAAACAATTCAAAATGTTAACAACACAAACCCTTTCCTTTTCCAGACTATCACCATTCAAAATAAAGGGAACATTGTGATGGCCCACCTGAGATTGAAGATCAGCCAAGATTCTGTAGAATTCAGTTAACTCATTGGAGATAACTGTGTTCAGCGCTTGTGCAATAAGTCCTTTACTCACAGAGCGGAGTTTATCTGCCTCTCGGAAATTCTCCAGTTTGTTGTGCATCCAGCCCAACTCAGATAAACGTTCAACAATTTTCCTTTGGGGTCTTGATAACTGAAACTATGTAGTGCCACATGACATAACAGATGTAAAAACTGTTGGTACAGTAAGTTGATATTTAAAGAAAGAAAAAACAACTTTACCTGGTGACTGACACAGAATCCATTAGTACTATCACGCTTGAGAACTTTGCCCTCAATTCCTTGGAAACAGTACAAAAGCTCTTGAATAAGGGCTTGTTCAGAAACATTTGGTAGATCTGGAACATTTTTTTGTCCTTTAACAATTTGTTTGTAACAAAAAAGGAGCAATAATATGGCCAGCAACAGAACTGATTCAGTAAAAAAGCTTACCGAAATGACCAGAACTTTCTGACCAAACAGCCCGAGGGCTAGAATAGCTCAAGGGACTAGGTTTAGGGCCTGCAACAGAGTAGAGTGATAAGCACACATTTCATCTATTTTTATTTATTTTCCTTGAAAATAGAAATAAGATCTAAACTTCAGCTCACCTGCACTAGATGGGCTCTTCTTAAATGAAATACTGGCAGGATTGTTGTTCTCCCAATTCCTTTCCCATGTTTTCCCCTTGGAATTTATATTTAGGGATTCCATGTTGGCCAAAGTGTTCAAAGGCATTTCCTGATTAGAAAAGAAAAACAATGCTAGAAAAATATGAAAATAACAACCTACTAACAATGATTGAAATTTAATACCTACCACTAACACTTTATCAGATCTCTCTGGAGGAACAGTCAAGTTACTTAAACAATTCAATAGGGCAATAATTTCCGCTCTCTTCTTCAAAATAGACTGCAATACGTAGGAGATGAAGCAAAATAAATAATGGTAACAATTTTGATACAAAAAGGTTTTGAAAACTAAGTCAACAATAAACCTACATGAGTTTTAAGTTTTCTATGCAAATCAAGGAAAGTTAGGACTTCGTCTTTTCCAACTGGTGCTAGTTTCCTCTTGATTCCCTCAAGCACAACAAATTCGTTTAGTGTACAATCAGATGAAGTTTCATGTTTGTCTACTGTCCTGCTTGCAATATCCGTGAGACGAGTGAGATTCGCACCTAGAAACATAAAACACCAAAGGGTACCTCAGAAAGAATATGTTGAATGATAGTAAATATTTTTGATCATAAAGGAGCAAATAAGACGTATATAATAGTAGCAGATCTCAGTGATTTTATGTTTTAAACGGTTTAAACAGTAAGTGAATAAAGAAAATTGAAGAAAACTGATGGAGGCTTTAACCTCAACATGACAACGCACACACGAAAATGTTGTCATATACTAAGTGAGATTAGCATATCTATAGAATGCATTGAAATATTAGTTAAGAGTTGTCTACATTTGTTTTCTCGCTTTTTTCACAACTAAACGAAATTTTCTAACCTTAAAGGTACACTGAAAAGTGACGCATCTGTCAGCAACAGACAAAGATAGGTAACTAACCTTTTTCATTCTTGGACAAACGTACACACAGATCATATAAAAGTTTGGCTTTAAGACGCTCCTCTGGGTGATCACTGTTCATAATGACATAATTCACTGAGATTGACAAGCAATCAAAGTATCAAAGATGTTTTTCTGATGATAGGCGTTTAGCGCGGGCGAACAGGACTATGAGAAATTCCACAGTCTGCATTTTGCTCAGCGCCCCTCTAAATCGATACGGCACCTGGCGCCATCTGCTGTGTAAGGTAATATCTTCACTTTCAGCGCTTGAATTCAAATTGTCGCGCTGTGGTTTCCGCGAAACATTCGCAAGACTTGTAGGCTGGAAGCAGTCGTTCTTACACATAGAGCAACAGAGGAAAGGCGAGAAGCTACGGAAAGTCACTTGCATTTTAGATGACGAATTGGAAAGATGTAACTAGCAACTCGGAAGCAATGTTTTTAACTCATCCCATAAGAGACGTAAACCGCATGACCTTCGCCAATCTGCTTTTGTTGTTGTCTTTTTTGTTTCTAATCTTTCGCTAATGTTGTCATATTTTTTCAAGTTTTGAACCTTGTAGCGTTGCTCAGTATCCAAGGATGACACTAGAGTCTCTTTGGCTCAGTAAGTTATGTTTAAAAAGAGGGACAGTGAGGGGAAGATAAAAAGTTTCGAGATGTCAGGAGGAGCAGCGGCCGTCGCCATCTATGCTTTGAAACTGGAACGGAGACAAGGTTCTTGAGCTAGGCGTACCTTAACTTGCTCCCCTGAGTGCAGGTCAGAATTTAGTTCTGCCCCGCTCGAGTCTCGTCACCGCTCTTTGCCTACCGGCAGCTAGTCCTCCAGACAAAAAGATTAAGAGTATATATCGTGAAAACGTTATGCCGTGACACTGCACGGCCAAAATAGACTATCCTGTTTATTTCACCCCGCAAAGTATCCCTGGCAATATGGGGCTTGCTTTAACAACCTCGCTCATTATGGACTATGACTTATTCATAGCCTCGATCTTACAGCTTTGATAACTAAACTTAGCTGAGCCGAGTGC
Organism: Aptinothrips rufus; assembly: GCA_902196195.1. Taxonomy (NCBI): domain Eukaryota; kingdom Metazoa; phylum Arthropoda; class Insecta; order Thysanoptera; family Thripidae; genus Aptinothrips; species Aptinothrips rufus. The sequence goes on along the minus strand of CABIKL010001274.1, from coordinate 3,236 downwards.
CTTGACCTGGGCCGTAGGAATGAGGTGAGCTCCCTCGCCGTCCCATGGGAATGTCCTGAGGCTTCCTGGTGGCTCTCTGGTATCCACGTCGCCTGCCGTGGCGCGGCGCGCCCTCGGGAACTGCTGGGCGTCCTAGCGTGATCCCGAGGGCGACCTCAGGGGAGAGGACACATCCCAGCAGCCGAGGGAGGGGAGGGGAGGGTGGTCCGGCAGACCATCCCGCCCATGGGAAGGGCAGGAGCAGGGCGCAGGGCCGGCGGCAGGTAGCTCGTTTATCACTGCCATGAGATATTAGCCGGCCCATGGACAACCCGCTGCGTCCGTCCCCTCCCCTCCCACTGGGAAGGTGAGCTCCTGAATGCACAGGGGCAGCGGAACACCTCCTCAAAGGGAAATCCAATAGCATCTTTTCTTGTTCGTCATCTTGGACTTCACGCAGCTGGTGAATTTTTGTTTGGATGACACGGTAGTATTTCTTAGAGAGGGTGCAGACCGGCGGGGAGGTCGGGGTGAAAATGCTTTATATGTAAACGTGAAAAGAAATACGGCCCGCCTCGCTGCCTTGCTGTCTCAGTCTGAGCGACGCGATTTGTTTGGTGTCATCTCTCTGACGCCAGGCCCGGTCTCGCTAGCCTCGCACCAGGGACCGCGCGGAGGACACTGAAGAGAGTGCTGCAAAGAAGGCTGGTTGGGTGGGTGTTGACCGCCCACCATTTCTTGGGTCGCAGTCTCTCTTTATGCCCGCCATGATCGAAATAACACTAATGAATAAATGAATGAATGAATGACCCGGCTTCGTCATCTGTCTCCAGTATAATGAATCTGACGTCATGGCTGCACAGGAGTGGCAAAGCTTCAAGCCTCCAAGCCTGCTGAATGCGCAGTAGAAGTGAGGAATGTTTCCTATCCGTTTTCCTCGTGCTTCGCGCAGTCCTATTTCCAAGTCTCCTGAACACTCAACAGGCGCGGATCCAGGACGATCACTTGGAGGGGGCGAATGTTGCACTTTTTGCCTACCTACAGGCTGAAAGTTGTGCAGCATGCCTACCTTCCAGGGGACGTCGGCTTCGCCGACGCTCCTAAGGGGGGGGCGAATTGTCGCTTCGCCCCCCCCCGTGGATCCGCGCCTGACACTCAAATTTTCTTGCCCAGACCTACTTTCTCCTTTGTTTAATTTTTCTTATCGGGGTAGAGTCACCCGAAACGTTTCAGACAGTGTCGGCAGCTGAGTGCCACGGTCCTCTGCAACTTCGGACCTAAGTGACGACGCAACTACTTGGAATTAATTTGCGGGTTTCACTGGCCCCTCACAACTCTCCAGATTCCATTCGCTCCTTGCCTGGGGGCCGGACGCTGGGTCTATGACCAACGCTATGACTTGTAAACGAGCAGCCACGCCACGCCACGCAATGGCACGCCACGCCACGCCACGCCACGCCACATAGCGGCTGCATAGCAAGTGAACAACGCCCGCTACGCGCAATCAGCTGGTCAGCCCTATTCAGGTCATGCGGCAAACTAAATAACACGATATTGAGTGACATGCTCGAGACTCCTCCGGATGGAGGGAGAAGTATATTTCATAATAGAAATAAATGCATTCGACCAATGTCGCCACACCCCACACAGCTGAACCCGAGTCCCGAGTATACTATATACCCACGTCCCTCCACTGTTTTCCAACCCGTGAAGCCGGTACGAAGTTTTAGCAATATAGTAGCATGCGGTTGGTTAACGTGTCACATGTCAGTCTGTGGCAGACCGTGCCGTGTCCGGTGCAGACGTACATAATGACCGTGATAATGACTTTGGTTGTCACGCTCCACCACGCCACGCCACGCCACGCCACGCCGCGACGAGCAAATTGGTTTTAATCTAGGTAAACCAGACATCAAGTTATTAAAAGTAAAAAGTTGGCTTGCGATTTGCTGCAATTTCTCTCTTTTCTCTCTATGATGACACCACAGCAGTAAGGGGTCGTTCATAAACTACGTAAGACAAAATAGGGGTCTTTTTGACCCCCCCCCCCCCGTAAGGCGAAAAACTAAAACCTCCCCATGCTTTTGGTATAGGACCGTAAGATGGGTGTAGACCCGCGCCCCTTAAGAGCCTTACGTAATTTATGGACAGTCCCTTCCAAGTCAGTGTTGTTGTTATTGGCGCGAATTTTCGATTACATTACATGACGTAAACAACGAACAAACCCACTAACTTCAAAAACTCCGGTCTTTAATCTGTCCTTCTTGTGTTTTAAAATCAGCCATTGGCTCAGCCTTTATTTTTGAAATATGCCTAGTTATAACGTCTTTTTATTTTTCAGTCGTTTCGTTGCGAACGTGTTTCCTCTTTCTGCCGCTACGCTCTTCAGCGCTGGCTGGGCGGAAGAGATGAGGGCGGGAGGGAGGGAGGGGAGGCGGGGGTGACCGGCGCGGCGGGCGGCGGGGCGGTGGTTGGGGGGAGGGCGGAGGGCCAGCTGCTCGAGCCCAGTTCCTGTCGGTCGGTCGGTCGGAGCGCATGGTCGTCGTGTTGAGAAGATCCGCAGTGTTCGCCGGCGCCCCAACTGACGCCGCGTCCTAACCTACGCTAAGGTCGGCCTGTCACTTAGTGTTGGTGTTAGTGCGTCACTGCCGAGTGATTCGAGTGATAGTGAAGTGTTGTCGTGCTGTGTTGCCTGTCCCTTCCTGGGCGAGAAGTGAGTGAGCGAGACGGATAGCTATAACATCAAAGCGTGTGCTTCAGTTCTCGATTGGATTTGAGTGAAAATGCGACCGGTTCGGCTGCATAGCTGAGCTGAGGCTCCTCTCCGTGTCCGTGGTGTTCCGAGCCAGCCGAGCCGAGCCGAGCCGAGCCGGATCAAGGCTCGGGCGTTCGTCTGTCTGCACCAGGTAATTACATTCCCCCTGCCCCTCTCTCCCCTCCGGACTGCAACTTGGACGTGCACCGCCGCAGTGCACTCCTTTTCTTTTTGGTTCACACTGTTCGGAAACAAATGCTTTCATGTTAATTCTTTCCGAACCAACTATTTTTCCTTCTCAAGGTGTGGTTAAATTCTTGTTTGATATCTCCAGGTACTATAGTAACTTCGTGTGCTCTACTGGCATCCGTACGTATTTGAACGACATTGGTTCACAAACTAAAAAGATTGGTTACTTAAAACCTCGACGTTGCGCGAGATATATTTCAAACCAACAGCAACGAGAGGTTGTAACGTCAAATCTAAGTTTCTAGTCACTACC
>CABIKL010001273.1:0-16105 GCA_902196195.1 Aptinothrips rufus | reverse complement strand
TAAATTTCGCGACAAAAAAATAAAACTCTGGTGGGGGGACGGTCGTTGCTGAATCTTACGTAAGATAAGGGTTGGGTTGTGTTCTCAATCTTACTTACCCTTACATGGGGGTAGGGGGGTGTCAAAAATCGACCAAAATGTCCTTACGTAATTATTGAACGGCCCCTAAAGAAAAAAACATGATTATGAAATACTAGAAGCTGGTCCAGTAACAAACTGATGATCATACGAGCTTAGGAGAAACATTACTCCTCTACTATACATTGTCACAAGAATAAAATAAGAGCATTCCAACCTGCGCTTTAAATAAAAATTTGAGCTGCCAGTAAATGATTTATGATAGTTTCTGCACTTTAAACACCTTGACTTGAAAAGACCTGCACTTCTGTATTCAACAACACATCTACAGCCTCTGCCTTATACAGAATGCTTCTAGTACAAGTAAGAAAATAAATAAAAACACAACAAATGACAGTACTCAAGGAGGAAAAGCCTTAAAAATTTAGCGACAAAATAATACCAAATGGAGTTTGATGTCATAGAATCAAACCATTTGACTCACTATTGGCAGTTACACTTTCCTTGTATGGAAAAATTGTTATTTTAAAAAAAAGGTACAGAACAAATGTACAATACGGTGAAATTAAATGTTAATACAAGTCAAGAAATGCCAAATTTCTTCATGAAAGAATTATCCAAACTGTTAAAAACACAGTTGAAGGGTTTCAATACTAGTCATAATATGGGGCAAGAATATCTCCCTTGCTTTGGTATTTCAAAGAAGACCAGTTTTCATGAATTCTGATGCAGCAATGTCCAAGAAATGAAATACAAACATTTCTACAAAGACAATTCACTCTGATTTCGTAAGTATAAATTGTTGAACAAAACATACATATACTTATCGTTGGTTCTCATCTAAACTTATATCACTGTTGCTATCGTGCTCTCCAATCATTGTGTCTGTCATATATGTGACCTTTAGTACTTTAGAGAAATATTTCTTCTCAATGGGTTTGTTGACAGACCAAGCTACAACTCTCAATTGACGCTCTCGCCACCTTCGCATATCTTCACTACAAAAAAGAAAGAAAAATTTATGAGTATACGTAATAGTAATTCAAGACAATTGAATATCGAACATACGTCGAAGTACTCACGGAGAGACAATGTCATTATGCAGAAGAATAGCAGATAGACCCAAAAAGTAGTAAGTGAAATGATTTATCATCCAGAGGTTTATCTTATCACACAAACTCTGAAGAAGAGGCATTCCTATGGACTGGGGCATTGTCTGGATTGGGCCACCTTCACCTGAGTATAGGTTTGCTGAGTACCAGTAAGGCCTAAAAGCCAGGGAACAGGTAATACCTGGATTAGCTCTTCGAACCTAAATTAAAAAAGAAAAGAAAAAATAATTTGAAACAAATACAAAGTAAAGAACATATATCATGAGTAAAAGTAAGTCATTAAGCTAACAGGAAAGAAAAATAAAACTGCAAATTGTAAAATTCCTACCATGTAAATTAATATGGGATTGAAGCCAGATATCACAGCACGCTTGTACAATTTGGGAAACTCAGCATAAATATTCAAAATGACTTTCACAAGCTGTAAAACATAACAGATGTTAAGGAACCAAAAAGCACAGGAGTAATACAAATCAATGAACAATTCTAATAGACTTAAAGAAAACTTAAATCAAGTGGTGTGCAAAATCAACTAAGATTTCGGGAGTGAAAGGATTTTTCTTGAAGAGCATCGCTGTCTCCTTTTGTGATCAAAATTTAACGATTTAACTACCCATTCTTACCACAGTAGTCTACAAACACACTGTCTGACATTACAACATACTTGTTTTCTGTTTAGAAGCTACCTATTGCACTTTTGGCCCTCTCTTCTCTTCCGCTACACTATAACTAATACTGACAAACCGAAATTTTGTCAGATTTATGTGTTTAGTGGTATTTTTGCCTGAAACAACACACATGTACACAGCCTTACCTTTGTGTCCCTATCCTTAAGATCGATGAACATGCGCATATCATGTTCCAAACATTCCTTGACAGCTTCATCTAGACGAGCTATATGTGTTCCCTTGTAGAGGTCACTGAAAGCACCCACACCAAAAGCATATAAACTGGCGCACCATGTTATCACACCATTTCTCAAACTGTTAAGGAGAAATGGCAAGAGGGAACTTTATTCTTTGCAAGTCACTGTTTTTCAATATTTTATAAACAAAAGGATAAGCTTACAAAAAATTAAAAAAAAAAAAAATGGCATTTAAATAAAAAATAAAAAATTCAAATGGTGGAGCAACAAAAATATGAACAAGTTAGCACAACAAACTAGAACTGGACATTGTCAATTCTTTGAATTTGCATCATTACTTTTTAACTTTAAATGGAAGACTTCAAGCTGCTTTGAATTACAGAATCATAGAAGTAAGTGTGATACTAAGATAAAATAATAGTGCATGATGCACTATACTTTTTAGTCAATAAATCTGAGTATAAGGTCAGTTATAAAGGTGTCAGGTATCAGAGGGCAGTTGCCAAATAAAGTTTCCCCAAATTGAGGGATGATTAAAAACAAAAAAGAAAAAAAAGGGTAATTATTATACAGTAGTGGCTCCTGCTGTGGCTGTGATCGCTCCTTTAACAGTGCAATGCTGCCGCCAGGCTGTCTAAGGAGGAAGCCACTGTACCGTATAATTACCAAGAAAAGCCAGAGGGAACTGAATCATTGAGATATTCATGCATGCAGTCGGGTTAAATGAAAAGGAATGTATTTTAAGTAGGAAGAGGTATGAGAGAAAGCACATGGCAAGAGAAAATTCTAGGAGTCAAATTGCTTTACCTCTTGTGATGAGTAGCTGCTATGTCTAGTTTGCTGAGCTCATCCCAAGTCATTTCGCTGACAACCCCTTGCTTTCCTGTAAGTCGCTCCACTGTTGTATCGTGGAAGACCACTGGTACTTCATCCTTCGTCAATGTAAGATCGAACTCAACAGCCGTGCATCCCTTCTGGGCACACTGGAATTTAAGGAAATCTGTGGATCAGTATGCACATTTACCTAAGATATGCTGATTTTCCCAACTTAATCAGAAAAGTAGTGATCTAATTTATTTAATAAAATGGGATCCAAAGTGATAAATCAGCTGTGCAAGCTGCAGTATCTTTATTATTGGTATCCCTATTTGAATTCTAGTTAACTCTGACTGCCTCCCTCAGGATTGAGATGATTGTATTCAAGTGCATATCATGTGAAGAATATAAGTGACCTATTAACTAACCCACCCTTATTCCCCTTACTCAAATTCAAAACTTCAATGGGAAGGGAAAATCATGACCGAGGGGCCGTAGCCATGAGCAGCCATGACCATGGCTCCCCTTGGCTACCAGCTTGGCAAGGCTTAAACCACGATAACGATAGCGCTTTGAGACCATCCATATACCCAATGATCTCACAGAGCGGTGCAGAAAGATAAGCCGTCCCGCATCGCTCGGCAAGATATTTGGCGAGGCTAGGCTCGACCCAGTGAGAAATTGGTGAACGAAACGATGTCGATTCTATATCGTTTCGACATCAAATTCATAGAATCGATATCGTTTCGATCTCTTTTCGACCAACCATTTCTCACTGGGGAGGCCGTGCCGTGCCGAGGTAATGCTGAGGCACGTGATCCCGCTAATTAACTCGCGGCTCGAGTCGAGGATCTTATCGCCGGGAGGAGCAGTGCAGAGCAGTGTTAGCCGGCTAGGCCCAGGACCTTGGTCCTTGGCCCTTGGCCTCGGACGGGCGTCGTAAAAATAATTGAAGAGAGGTCGAGTGTTCGTTCAAGGCCGCCCCCCACCAACCCGCCGCGCAGTGGCTGATCCGAGCAGGCATTCCCTCCCTGCTTCCGAACGCTGTCTGCCTGTCTGTCTGTCTGTCTGTCTTCCAGCCCGACTGGCTCTCCCGCTCCACGCACACGCAGCGCTGAGGGCTCTGGGCCAGATTGACCAGATGAGGCCGAAAATAACTTTTGCTTTCGTCTTCAGCAGAGACAAGGCGCGCGAGTTCAACCCCTTCGTCCACGACACTCGATTCCAAGCCGCTACGGCAGCGGCAAGATATATCAGTGTGGGATAAAAGATTTGGTGGGACGAGGGAAAGCCCGGGGGGGGGGGGGGGGGGGGCAGATGAGAGTATGATTAACTGCTACAGCTGACATCAGAAGGGAACAGATGCTCATCCATAAATGAGACATGCCAACTGACATTTGGAAAGATGTGTTCACAGATCTGTCAACTATCTGACCGCCTGCCTCGCCGACGGGGCACTTCAACGAGTGGGGAGCTCTTGCCCCCACAGTACTGCGATTCTAGAGTTACCCTAAATTCAGCTAGGAGAGAAAAAAATGCATAACGAGTAATCGGTACAATGAAATTTGGCGAACACTTCCCTATTTTAAGAGAACTGACAAGTACTATGAATTTGAGACAGTTGATTGACACAGTTCAATCTAAATCTAGTTCAAGTGAAGCATGGAAGTACCCTGTGATACTGCAGCTCAACACAGGTGGAGGAGAGGGATCTCTGGCCCTTAGCTACCTGTCCGTACCACTCTAGTCTCACTGTCGAAGAGCGCAGGTACTTATGCAAAGAACAAAATTAAATTGAAGAATGCTTCGCAGTATGTGCCACAGCGTAAAAGTAACCACTACATCTTGAGAGACTATTAGTCATTCCTCAATACTAACACTTGGATATTTTATTTGCAAGTAAGGTTTTTATTTAAAATTTTATTTAAGCCATGCGAATAAAATAGATGAGGGTTAGAAAACTAGGCGCCGCTCCTACACAAGAAACCTCAAGTTATGCTTGTTGGAAAACATGGTGGATCATTATTATTTTTTAAGTTGTAATTAAAAGCCAGCATTTTGTAGTTTTGTTAGCGGTAAAGTACTTACAATACGGAAAGCTGTGATGCTGTTCTCTGGAGCATCCAGTGGTGCTCCTCGATGTGCTACTGAACGCATGTAATATTTGCCATTTTCTGGGGGCCCATTAATAGGATCTGGGCCAAGGATTTCATTTACCACTTCAACTGGAGGAGGTGGAATTCTTAACCACCACACGCCAATGAACAAAAGCACAGGCACAATCGTTCCAAAGCTTAAGGTGAAAAACGGCCAGAGATCAAACACCAGAAGAAGTGTGCCGTAAAATACGAGCCAAGCCGTAACGCAAGCGGTAAAGAGGTCTACAATAGGTTTGCTCATTTTGAAAGACAAAACTGACTTTGACACATTCACTGCAACAGCAGACACACCCGGGCCCGGCACTGGCGGGGCTGCCGACGCTAGCCGACGCCTGCCGACGGCGCGACGGCGCGCGCCGACGCGGCCGGACGCGGTTTGGGAAGGGGGGAGGGGGGAGGGGGGAGGGGGGCACACAGAAGAGATATGTGAAAAAGTGAGTTGGTCATAAGGCAGCGTGAGGTAATATCCCTGCAGTGATGCCAAGCATACTTTTCTAAATTTCAAACATTATTGTCCATTACTAGTTTTTCGTTGGTTACTACCGCCCTTACGTAATCTTTTGTGTCAACTAGACGATTTTCTATTGAAAGCAGTCGAAAGCCATTCTGCGAAAGAATAATATTTCTGCATCTACAGATGAGGGATGATGATGGCGATGCGTGACAACAGTTGGTTAAAGAGAGATGAGCAGCGACATCAATCAACATGGCGATCGCAATTAAGCATAAGTACTGAAAGTATGCTTCACCGTTGTCCGAACAAAATCTCAAGGGAAACTCTTATTTTCTCATCAATATGTCCGTTCAGTTGGAAAATCATGAAAACGAAGAGTTTGAAGATGACGGACCATTTGCTGAAGATTCTTTAAACACCGAAGAGAAATGTCGGCTCTGTTTGAAGGGGAACGATGTGTTGATTCCTGTGCATAGTGGTGAAAATCTGGAAGGAAATGCCGTCAGTGCTGTGGCACAGAAAATACACATTCTCACCACTGTTAAGGTACGACTTATGATAGTTTTCAGAATTTCATTCATGCGCCAATAGGATTTGTGTGTGCACCCAGCTGTATTAAAATTATTTTTAGATTATCTACTTGAAACTAACTGAAGTTTTACAGATGTATATGTTTTCACTTGACAAATTCACCAGTTTTTAAACCTAACTTTAATTTTTAAGTACTGTTTCGTGGCTGGTTTGGATTCATGATGTTACTGTACAATGCATGAATGCAACAGGTTGTCAGCCAAATATTAGGTGTCAAACCACAGTGTGTTTGCAAGATTGTTTTGAAGGAGCATAGTTTTGGGACTATTGATGATACTCCCAACAATTTTTATGAATCCATCATTTTATTTTCTTGTCTTATGTTAGGATAGGATCAAAATGTAGTAGTTGAGGATATTCAATGAAGGCTGTACAATAAGCCTATCGACCAGGCAATTAAACGTCAAATGTCAGTTTACTGTGGAAATTGATTTGAACAGAGCTTGTAATGGCAGCTCACATTCTAATCCTCTCTTTCAAATCTTTTGTAAATTTGATATGCTTATTTGTTTGTTGAGATAATTTTAAAATTTCATCTTGGTTTCAGTAATGCCTTAAATCTAAGTACTCGAATTGATTCTCATTTTCAGGTTGCCCCTTCTGATAAAATTTGTACAGTATGCAGACTGAAAATCAAAAGATTTTACTGTTTTCGAATTATGTGCCTCAAATCAGATGCACGGATTCGTCAGGCATCTGTAGCAAGTGATGTTGCAACTGTCCGTCCAGATACAAATGATTCAGCTCATAGTTTTAAGCGACAAAAAAGAATGGAACAAACTATTACTTTTGATCTGCAGGTATTTTAAAAACTGAAATTTATGAATTCATTAACAGCTTTTCTTGAATAGAACATATTTCATTCCTTTTCTCATATTATGTGCCTGACCTTTTCATGTAACAGAAGAGCCGAAATTCTGATGCCTTGAGTATTATTCCTGTGCCCCAAAATGAAAATGGGACTTTCAAAGCCAGAAGTAAGTTAAGTTCAGGTTTAACTATATCAGCTGTGCCAATGAGGAAAAAACCTGAAGTAAATGAAAACGGTTACAAGTGGGATTCTGAAAGAGATAATGGAAACTACAATCCTTCTCTTGATACCGAAGATGGAAATGGATGTGGATCTTCCTCTGTGAGTTGCGTTGGAATGTTAACCTGAAATTATAAAGTTAAATAAATATAATTTGGTTTCGCATTTTCTTTTGATTGTTGAATTCTAGCAAGGAGAGGAAACAGAAAATCTTGAAGTTCAGGTAGATCCATTTATGCTTATGGAGGATGATACATCAGACCAGTAAGTGTAATAGCATAGTCTCGATAATTATCTTGCTTTAGTGAAAGTGTGTAGTAATTTGTTGTTATTGTATTAAATTTCCTTTGATGATCAAATCTCATTCTTGTTTTATCAGGGATCAACATCCTCAGCAAAATTCTTTCGTGAATGTTCGTGGCCAAATACTTTATCCTGTTCTTGGAAACAATGCTGAACTGCCGCCTCTTCAACCCCCTCCTCATCGCCCAGGACCTCTGGTGGCAGGAAAGAGTTCGGCTGACCGAGAACGTGCCATTGAGCTTATAAAACAGGTACAATGATATCCTTTGTAGAACTTATTACAAACTTTCTGCATGATTCTTATCAGTACTTGATTTTCTTTTCAATTAGATGACTTCAACAAGAACCAGATCAGCATCATCAAGCCTTGATGGTTCTTTTCTGGACAAGCCTTTCAAGTGTGATGTTTGCCCTGAAAGCTTTTCTTACTATAAGAGCTTCCTGAAACACAAACAACGGCATACTGGGGAGATTCAACCTTTGAAATGTGACTTTTGTCCAGATGTGTTCCAAACTAGTCGCCAGCTCCAAAATCATCTGAAGTACCACAATGTAGAGAAAGCTTTTCCATGCGATCAGTGTGAGCGTTCCTTTCCAACAAAGGTGACTTAACTTTTTGTTTCTTGTAACAGATATTATTTATTATGTTATAGAATCCTCTCTTTATTTTTTTCTTTTGCAACTCAGGAACGTCTCCAGTCTCACTATACTTTGCATACTGGAAATAAACCTTATGTTTGTGAAATTTGCCACAAATCATTTGCATACAAGAGTAGCTATGGACTTCATATTAGGAAGCAACATGGAGAGCAACCAATAAAATCACAGAGCTTCAAATGTGATAAGTGTCATCAAGAATTTGATATTTTTGTTGACTTCAAACGTCACCTGCGCACTCATGCTGGGGAAAAGCCCTTTACTTGCAATATTTGTGATAAAGCATTTGCTTCCAAATCCATTTTAAATGTCCATTCAAGGATTCATAGCGGTGAAAGACCCTATCAGTAAGTATTAAATTGAGAAATAGTTGAGATTTTACATCTTATTTGTTGCGACTGACTGTTACATTTCATGGGAGAAATTGTAACAACATTTCATTTCTTTTGTAGATGTGATTGTGGTCAGTCTTTCACTCAAAAGCAGTCCCTGGATTATCATATGCGTCGTCATAACGAAGAGAATCCTCTCAAATGTGAATTTTGTGGAATGACATTCATGCGACGGTATTTCTTAGACAAACACATAGAAACTCAACATGGAGCAGCTCCACCACAATCCAGTTTCCTGAATCGGGATTTCCGTTCAGAACAACATAATTCTACTGTTGTAGATCTCATAGATGATGAAGATGACCCTGAGAATTTCAAACATGGTGATGAAGATGATGATATGGACAGTGATCCTCTTAAGTTAGAAATTGACGAAACTCAATGCAAGCCTGAAAGTGATTATGGGGAAGATGACCATTTGGTGAATGCTGGATCTGAGCTGTCTCAGCAGTGATGCAATAAGGTTTAGGGCTTCTTGTTGAACTTGAGCATAGACATGGAAATTGGAAATACTCCTGCAAATGTTGTGCTCAGGAATACAATTAGAAAATACCATCTGGCAATGCAGAAAAACATGCCCCTACTTGATCTAAAAGATTATTTGTTTAAGAAAAAGATTATTTAAAATGAGATTTGAAGTCATCTTTACAAGTCATTCTCCATATTTTAATTTCAAGTTTAATTTTTTTGACGAACATTTTTAAATTATTGACTTTGCTCTGCGCTTTGAACAGGAAACAATAATGTTTTCTTAGACATTGTAGGTGACTATATGAGTCTGATTTTAACCAGCCATCTTAACTGTAAAATTAATTTGAAACATTGTCTGGAATTTTTTGTAGTGGGCTTGGAGAAGCTTCAGGTTTTGTTCAAATGTGCAGATTTTATGTTGCTATACATGTTACGGTTAATATGCGGATCCCGGCTACTCCTAAGATTAGCCGGCTAATGTTATACAGGGTGGCTGGCCAGCGCCGTGAAATCTTTTGGTTGTACCAGCCCGCCCGCCCGCGCCCGCCCGCCCGCCCGCTCACTCGCTCGCCTGCTGTCAGCGGGCTAGTCTAACTTCAAAATTTCATGGCGCTGGCCAGCCACCCTGTAGATTTCATGGCGTCTAGAGGTGATATTCGAATTCTCTTGCTTAAGTATTTGGTCTTCTTTTCTTACTGTCTGTTTCTGTCTCCAGTGTATTTGCATCTACACTTTTGAAATTCCTGACATAGCATATGAAGTACTATTCACAATGCATTTTGTTTTTAAATCCTTTTAGTCATTTGAAATCATAACTGTATATTCAGTTATGAACTAGGTGAATGCATGTCCTGGAAGCCCTTAGTCAATTCATTGTGTCTGATTCATATTCTATGGGTGTAAGGAGCTTTCAAATTTGTTCTTTCATTACATCTTTGATGAAGGTAAGAGGAACACCCAGGATTCTGAATGCTGGTTTAAGTAAATGTTGAAAGTGGTAAACATTTCTTTTCATCCGAAAGTGTTTCATGAGAATAGAGAGTTATGTATGAAATTGCGGTTGTTATTGTTTTGTTCTTGTTTTTTTCCTCTGTAAAATAATGATATACAATTTGTTTCCTCTTATTTTGTGCATTTTCGCTCATCATTGTTTAAAAATTATTGTTATATTAATGAATTTCAAAAGATATAGCTGGATAAAATTAGGTGTATGTAATAAAGATGCTCAATTTTGAGAATCGATCTTAATTGCCCTATTCAATTTCCATTTGTTGAGGAAAAATTAACTTCATAATAATAGAAACAAGGAATGCATGGGTCCTTTTCTTACATTAATAGAAAATGGTTTGGGGGGTGTCAGTATCTTTGCTTCTGACGTTGTTAACCTGTTATTGTGATAGCGGAATTTTGAGGACTCTCTCAAATTTGTTCTAGACTTAATTGATTCATTTGATTTCCATTTTTTTTTTTTTAATAGTCATTTTTATATACCAGGTGCATCTCATGGCATTTTTTTGCAAGGTGGTGAGTGTGGAATGTGTTAAATGATTATAATTGTTTGATCAATTTTGAAATGAATGTTGTAAGTGTGGTTCCATACACAATCAATAATTTAACTGTATGCAAATCAAATAGTAATTTACTCAGATACACTGCCTGTTGCAATTGGCAAATTTTATGTAGCTGAATAATTTTTTACTCATATATATATTTTTTTTTAGTAGGAAATTGCATCAAACTTTTGTGCATTCATCTTGTCTGAGCCTGTAGTTACTGTAGTTTGTTGCAAAATCAATTCATGGCCTTGAGAACCAATATCAGTATTAGGAGCAGAACAGTTTCAACTTCCCGTCCTTTACTGCAATTGTCCATTATTCCTACGCTAGCATTCATCGAAGGGTTTTGTTTATTTTGCATGAACATTAAGTGAGTTTGGTGAAACATTTATGCAGAAGTCTTTGTGGTCTCCTCATGTGCCGTCAGTTTTTGTTTTCTGAAACTTCAATTTCTTTGTAATATTTAATTTTTTGGAGTCCGTACTGTAATTCTCTTTTAGAAAAAACAACATCTAAAGCCTAAAATTTTGCATATTGTTTTGTGATACGCAGCCACTGAATATCTGACTTACAATTATCTAGAAGTTTTGTTTGGAAGTGAGAATAGTCAAGTCTGCTTGATTCACAGGCAAGCATTTAGATCCAAGTTGTGATTTTTTAAAATACTAAATATTTCAGATGAGTGCCTTATGTATGCTCGTTGGTATTTGTTACACGGTTCAAATTCATATCAATTGTTCACTTGCCTAACAATGTCTAATTTCAAGTGTCTTTCAAATCATTAATGTGCAATTATGACTTCTTTCATTGATAGCTTCATCTCTCCTATCATACAATATTTTGCGTCCTGGATTATCTTAATAACCATCTTCAATTTGTTTGTTTCTTACAATCCTTTGCATTTCTGGGAAGTGTACCTTTCCTTCTCGTTCCATTTGTTCTGCAGTGGTTTCCTATCATTCTCAGGCCCAAAAGAAATCTTCACCCTTAAGGGCTTATCTCATGTGCATCTGGATACTTATTTCTTGTTTGAAGATGTTAGGGTTGTTATGTCAGAATGCAAAATTAATCTTATCAATGTCCATTCCTTAACATGTTAGTGGTTGCTAGTTTGTAAGTAGTATTACTTGGTAGTTCTTTTGACCTTGTTCTCAGATTACGTAGTCTGTTAAATTTTTTGAGAATTGTTCTGTTTGAGGTTTGTAAACAATACTCCAAGTGCCTTTTAAGTGAAACGAAGGTAGTGGATTTAATTTCAGGCAAGGGCAAATGGTGATTTATTTTTAAAACTGTAAGATCTCTAAGATGATTTTATTTGATCAGCTGCTATATGAAGCTTACAGAGGTGGCCATAATGTGTTTGTGTTAATTGCTAATATTCCAGTTGGTTCACTTAACAATCATTTTGTAGATTGCATTATAATGCACTTTCACAGCTGTATTATTTAAAACCAAAGGTATATACAGAATTTTTATACTAAGATGAGTTTATTGTTCTTTCATTTGTAGACTGTCTGTATACATTCCTGTCATGAACACAATTGTCAGTTTTTTGTGTTTTTTTTTTTTTTGTTATGATCATTGAGAATCACTACTAGCAGTATGTTGCTGTCAGGTAATTTTTAAAGAGCAAAGTGTCCAATTCAAGGCATAGATTTTCTTATGTGTGCGTGTGTGTCTATGTGTTAAATTACTTTGAGCTTGCCAAGAGTGAAGAAAACTGGGACCAGTCATCGCTGTTGCATTCTTTGGCAGTTCAAGAGGTAGTGATTAAGAAAATATGTTGAATTGTATTTATTTCCTTGTATGGTAGCAAGTGTATTTTATTTTCAAAGAGAATATATATGTTTCATAAAACTCGCTATGCCTGACGTATTTTCTTCAATTTTCAAAGAATAGAATTAAATAACTTTTCATAATTCAAGTAATTCTACCCCATGGATGAGAGAACTTTGGACGACTGGTAACAAACTTGATTGCTAGCGTGCATGGACATAAATATGTGCCACATTATGAATGACATCAGCGCAACGTACTTTTCAGCAGAGAGGAAGAGTTTCTTCTATGCTAGGTCATGGTCATTGTTGCTTCGTCATGTATGTATCGAGTTGCGTGAGAACGAGCGACAGCGACGGGGCGCACGGGGGAACGTTTGAGATCAGCGGGTGGGTGGTGGTGGGTGGCGGGAAGCTTGCGCCCTCTGTGAGTAGAATTTCGAAACAATGCAAGGCGTCAGTGTCAGTAGCACCAATGAACAGTTGCTTTTACTCGACTTCTTTCATTCAATTCCGTCTATATATTTACTAACAAAGGAAATAAATTTCCTTCAACATGTTATTTTTTTTTCTCTGTACGGATGTCAAACTTATTTTTCCTCCCTCCGAAAGACTATATCTGTGTCAAAATCCAAGTCATGTTGGCAATATTTCTAGCTGCAACCACCTTGCGATCCAACGATCGGAATCAATCCGCTTATCTTAGCCTCACTCGCCGGCGAACTTCTGCTCGTGGAGGCAGGTCAAGCTTCTAGTGCCATCAAGAGGAAACATTCATCATGTCGAACTACCACAAGCTTGAATCCAAAACATTGCAGGTTAGTTTCTTTTTATGTAGTCTTTATTCTGTCTTGCGTATGAAGTTTCGTTCATTCCGCTCGGTTGCGTGACCAACGTTTTTCACGATGCTGACTTGTGGTTTCAGGAGCTGAAGGACATCGCGAACAAGCTCCGTGTCCATTCGATCACCTCGACCAATGTCACCAAGTCTGGTCACCCAACGTCATGTGCCTCCATGGCGGAGATCATGTCCGTGCTCTTCTTCCACACGATGAGGTACAAGGTGTCCGAGCCACGAGACGCCTCCAGCGACCGCTTCATCCTCTCCAAGGGTCACTCGGCGCCCATCCTGTATGCCGCTTGGGCTGAGGCGGGGCTCTTCCCCACATCTGAGCTGATGAATCTACGCAAGATTGATAGCGACTTGGAAGGACACCCAACTCCTCGTCTGAACTTCATTGATGTTGGAACTGGATCGCTGGGACAGGGTCTGTCCATTGGCTGTGGAATGGCCTATGTTGGCAAGTACATTGACAAAGCTTCTTACAGAGTCTATGTCTTGCTTGGCGATGGTGAGAGTGCTGAAGGGTCTGTGTGGGAGGCTATGAACTTCGCGAGTCACTACAAGCTAGACAACCTGTGTGTCATCATTGACGTCAACCGTCTTGGTCAGTCTGAACCCACCTGCTTGCAACATAACATGGAAATTTACCGAAAACGAGCTGAAGCATTTGGTTTCAATTCTCTTGTTGTTGATGGTCACGATGTTGAGGAGGTGGCCAAGGCGTTCCATGAAGCTGGAAACACAAAGGACAGACCAACCATGCTCTTAGCCAAAACTTTGAAAGGCAAGGGTTTCCCTGAAATTGAAGACAAAGAGAAGTGGCATGGAACCCCTCTGGGAGCCAAGAGCGATGCCATCATTGCTCATGTTGAGAAGCAAATCAAGAACAAAGCTGCCATTATGCTGAAACCTCAGAAGCCATTGAAAGACGATGCACCTGTGGTTGACCTTTCAGTAAAGTTGTCATCTCCTCCTGCCTACAAATTGGGAGAGGAAGTTGCCACTCGTCAGGCTTATGGCACTGCACTTGTTAAGATTGGCAAGTCAAACCCAAGAGTCATTGCCCTTGACGGTGATACGAAAAACTCAACCTTCTCAGAAAAGCTGAAACTTGAAAACCCAGCTCAGTACATTGAATGTTTCATTGCTGAACAAAACTTGGTTGGAGTTGGCATTGGTGCTGCTTGCAGAAATCGTGTAATTTCATTTGTTTCCACTTTTGCCACATTCTTCACACGTGCTTTTGATCAGATCCGAATGGGTGCCATTTCACAGACTAATTGCAATTTTGTTGGTTCTCACTGCGGTGTAAGTATTGGAGAAGATGGGCCCAGTCAGATGGCTTTGGAAGATTTAGCTATGTTCCGTGCTGTTCCCACTGCTACTGTATTCTACCCATCTGACGCTGTCAGCTGTGAACGTGCTATTGAACTTGCTGCTCAGACTCCAGGCATCTGCTTCGTGAGGACATCACGTCCCAAGACGGCGGTTCTCTATGATAACAATGAACCCTTCCAGATTGGTAAGGCCAAGGTGGTCAAGAAGAGTGCCAAGGATCAGGTCCTTCTCATCGGCGGTGGTGTGACGCTCTATGAAGCACTGAAGGCATCTAACGTGCTTGAGAAGGCTGGTATCAATGCTCGAGTCTTGGATCCATTCACTGTGAAACCAATTGATGCCCAGGCAATCATTCAAAATGCCAAGGAGTGTGGTGGCCGAATTGTTACTGTTGAAGATCACTACCCTGAAGGTGGTATTGGCGAAGCTGTTATGTCTGCTGTTGCTGAGCAGCGTGATATTGTGGTCCGTAAACTGGCTGTTCCTAGAGTTCCCCGTTCAGGCCCCTCTGACGATTTGCTTGAAATGTTTGGTATCAATGCTAACCATGTTGTTAAGGCTGTTCAAGATATTCTTAAGATTTAATAATCAACAAATTTAGCATTCCATGACGTACAAATAGATATTAGCACTTGTAAAGCTGTTATGAGATAAGAATTTGAAGTCTTTCAATGGAGAATATTTTGTTTTTGGAAACCTTGCTACTTTGTAGGTCAGATGTAATAAATTATGTCTAAATTTTCATATGATTTTTATTGTGAACCCCAGTTTGCATATCGTGAGTTACTAAAAGCCCGCTGAAAGCAATACGAATTTTTCTGATGAACACCATATCATTCACATCTTGCATAAATTAAAATATTCAGTATAGTTTTCATTTCGATGCTGGTAAAAGAATGAGGCCGGTTTGGCAGATTACTTGACACTTCTTTAGTGTCCACTTGCACCTGGTCCCTGTTTATTTGCATTGCAAATGAAGTGAAAGAATGCAGAGAACACAAGTTATTGGGCTTAGCGTACGAGCTGAGCCCTAAGGTCTGTCTGTTCGTCTGTCTGTGTGGCGTGCACTCTTCGGCCGAGGGTGGGGGGCAGACCCCGAGCTCTAATTGGAGGACAGTCTGGGTAACACCTTGCCTGGCTCAAACAGTGAAGCAACCACAAGTCATTCAAATATTCGCTGGAACTCTTCAACGACGGTTCCATTCGATCTGGGTAGAAACTTCACACGGACGAGAGGGAAGGCAAGGGCACGTCACTCTGACGTATTCGTGATGTCCAGTACGTTACAAAATCGTCCCGCCAATCTCTTGATGTTACGGAATGGTGACTCAAGTATGTTTTGGAAGAAAATTGTTTTGCTGTACTGACATTTAATCGTTGCTGATCGCATTTTCTTCCATTAATTTTACACGACTATAAAGTTAAGTTCACATAGAGCTGACAAGACGTCATAATTGTTCGTATGTTTGCAAGTAACCGTGGATAATCCGAGTAGTCAAAGTCTGCGACTCGCATGTGACTTACGTAGTTTCCTGCAGGCCATGAGATTTGAATTTGAAACGCTATTCAGAAAGTGAAAGTTGCGGGTTATCATCTCTCGCGCTGCATTGCACAGTGACTGAATGATACATACGTATTGCTGAAAATATGTATCACAACGACTG
>CABIKL010001272.1:0-16109 GCA_902196195.1 Aptinothrips rufus | reverse complement strand
GGCGATGAGGCGTTAGGCGTTTCAAGTTTGTCATTTCTCAAAGGCGGTGACCGGTTTGAAGCTTTACAAACTAACCTCTCGTCACAATCGTACGTTTAATTTACGATATTGCGATATAAGAGGTGAGACTGCGTTTCATTCTTCCACCATGAATATTTTCACTTCTTTGTATTTGTTAAATTTCATTGTGAGCCATAGCTGTGTTCCTTAGAAATCCTCTTCCGTACCTTTGAATCGGAGAAGGTAAACATGAGCCGGTTCATGTGAGGTTAGAACCTTATTATTTAGGGTTTTTATCACTTATCCTACACCAGTATCTATGCCTAGGCCATTCAATCTGATTTTCTCTTCCAATATTAATTCTATTTGAATGCCAATTAGTTCTGATAGAACATATGAGAGTAACAGATACCAAGTTCTCAACACTTCTGGTGGTATCAAATTAAAATTCTTTAACAGTAAATTGTAGACTTCTAAGTAACCATTGCATAATATTATTGTTTACGTTTTTATTTATTTGTTCTGTCCTGGTGTTAATGTGAAGCTTTTCAAGCTTTTTATATCCGAATCTATAGAGACAAACATTAACAACTATAGCAACTTATTTTCTCACTTTTCTTTCAGCTGCACCAAGAAAATATACTATGATGGATATTCGGCCCAACCACACAATTTATGTTAACAACCTTAACGAGAAGGTGAAGAAGGAAGGTACGTAAAATAACAGATACAATAATAGTGTAATCTTATCTGAAACATGTTAAAGTTATGTTCTAAAGTCACATTTTTCTTTTGCAGAGCTAAAAAAGTCCCTTTATGCCATTTTCTCACAATTTGGACAGATAGTTGATATTGTTGCTTTGAAAACTTTGAAAATGCGTGGTCAAGCTTTTGTTATATTTAAGGAAATCAATAGTGCCACAAATGCTTTGCGCTCCATGCAGGGATTTCCTTTTTATGACAAGCCAATGGTTTGTAGCATTAACTTAACGGAGTAGTATATTTAAAGATTTTTTCAAATTTTAAATGTGTGTTAAAATTTTGTGCTTTTATTGATTTTAGAGGATTCAGTACAGCAAGACAGACTCTGATGTCATAGCTAAAGTGAAGGGCACTTTTGCCGAGCGACCAAAGAAGGTCAAGAAGGCACCAGTTGCTCCAGAGGACGCAGCAGATTCCAAGCGACAAAAGAAGAAGGCTGCTAAGGAACAAGCCAGAATACAGCAACAAAATCCTGCAGCTCAAAATATGCTTGCTGCAGGTTATGGTAATGTGATGCCTTCAGGTAAGGAAATCTGTTAAATTATAATTAAGCTCAAGATTGTCATTTTTGCTTTTAGAAAGTTCGTTTCACATTATCTATTATCCATCCCATCACGTTAATTTTCTTTTCTGCCCACTAATTCCCAGGTATGATGGCAGCCGTACCTGAACAGCCTCCTAACCAGATTCTTTTCCTGACCAACTTGCCGGATGAGACCAATGAAATGATGCTGTCCATGTTGTTCAATCAGTAAGTTGTTTCAATGTTTTTGTGATGCAACTTATTCCTCTGGATTATTTAAACATTGGAGTGCAAAGTCACATAACACTTTCTATGTGTTTCTTTAGGTTCCCTGGCTTCAAAGAGGTGCGTCTAGTACCTAACAGACATGACATCGCTTTCGTTGAGTTTGAGAATGAGATGCAATCAGCTGCTGCCAAGGACGCCCTTCAAGGATTCAAAATCACGCCATCACATTCTATGAAGATTTCATTTGCTAAAAAGTGATCTGTGACATACTAATGCAATATATTGACAAACTTATGAGGTTTCATTCATCCTGCTGTATATATAACTCATCTCGGAAAGGGACGTAATGAAATGCAGAGTGCATGCTTTGTCTATTGACACAACTTTGAGTGATTCTACTCCACTTATAATTTTGTTCAGAACATTCTTAATTTCAGACATATTTTCTTTATTTTGTGGAATTATAAATAGGTGGGTTTAATATCTCACTGACAGTGCTGTATTTAAACATAGATGAGACTCTTTTCTCAAGATGTTTCGCTATTTCAGTTTTCTCTGTAATCTGTCATCTCAGTATTTCATTTATTAGAGACTGATTCTTGTGTGAAGAGGTTCAAAATTGCTAGTGTTGCTTATTGATGTGTAAAGCATATTTTGAAATGCATGTTGAGCACATAGGGTTTTACAAATGAATTACATGGTCATTCATTGCTATTTGTGCATTTGTTTTTCAACTTTCCTCCATCTGTGTCTCATTTTTCTTTTTTCTTGCTGAATGGTGTTTATCATCATAAAGCAATCTCAAAATCACAACTATGATAGAAGGTTTAAAATGATGAATGAAGGGAGAAGGGAAAAATGGATGAACAGAGCCAAGCCATATATACAGGAATTTTTATTTAAGTAAATGTTTACATCAGACAACATGACAGAAGTTTTACAATACACACACATAATTAAAGTGGGCAATGAACAGGAAATTTATATAATTGGCTCTTGTACCACAGGTTGATTGTAAAGTAAAACGCGAACAGAAACAAAATTCACCTGATGTTTAGACACTGAGGCGACGCATATCTGTGCAAATTTTATTTTAAATCTGAGTACATAAGCCATTTGCAAATAGTCACTACATGCTAGTTTGGAGCATCAATAATGACTGAGTCTGGATTATTTCTCTTCCAACAAATTGGTAAAAATTCCAAATTAATAGAATTTTCAAGGCTTCCAGTTGCCTTATCAATTCCTCTCCTCACATATGGGGGTGAGAATATGGCACCATTAGCCCAAAAGGGGTAGACTCCTAATTATTGTAAATGACTCGCTTTATTGAGCAACACAGACCAAAACATATGTTGTATTGTTAAATCATTAGAGAAAGAATAAAACACAATATTTTCACCCCAAAATGAGGACTGAGCAGATACCTGTAATAATAGGAACTTTCAAGGTTTGTTTTAGTAATACTACTAACATATGAGCAGTAAGAAAATAACAAATATTCATTTGTGCAACCAGTGGTGAGAATTTAATGAAAAATAGCGAGTAAATAAGTCAACGAAGTTTTTCAGAGTTATTAAACAGAGGTATTGAAATAACTGCCTTTCACAGCAAAAAAAGTGCCTAAATTTTAGCCTGAATATGGTAAATCACCAATTCTTTTCAAGGATACCTGATTCTTAGATATTGAAAAGGAACTGCATTGCTCTTTACAATTCTGTGAGCAGCTTGCCTCTGTGCCCTTAAAACTAACAAAATCACAATTGCAGTGCACACTCAAACACTATAACATGTATGTGTACAAAATAATTAAAAGCCACAAAGAAGATTTAATAAGATTGCTATTTCTTTTGAATTTAAACAGTTATCAGTAAACAAAATCGCTTGGAAGTTGCAGCAAGTACAATCAGAAATCTGATCATTGGTCTTTCAAATGGTATGAAGTAATATACAGAAATATATTAGAATTTTGAGGGTAGAGCATTTCTTCCCGGTCTTCCATTGAGATTAACCCAGAACACTTTCAGACAAAGTGAAATCATGGCATTCATCTGCAAGGCACTCCCCAGATTTAAGTTAACAGTAATTCTTTATAATGACAGTGCTGAAAGGAGACTTCTTATTACTAATCTGAATATGGTGGTCGCTACCAGCTAGGCTTAAAAAATGCACTTCCTATTCACAGTGCAAGCTTGTTGTCAGTACAGTACACACAGTATTCAATACACAGTTCATTTTGTACTAGCTAATATTCAAAAGTCGTTTTGAATGACAAAGGTGATGGTCCTTTTCAGCCTCCAATGTGATCACAGACTTAGTTATGAGAAAAAAATTTCTTACAAGATAATTATAGTATGTCATACAAGTCTTGAATTCCCAATAAAAATTGTTTTAAAGCAATCATTGTTTTCTTTAGTCAGCCAATTTCTGTAAGGAATGAAGGCTCAAACTTATAAATATACACATTTCTGAAATGCTAGATACATGTGGAAACATACAGAATTCAACAACTTGTTCCTGCCTAAAAAAGGAAACAAAAACAGAACAATAAATTCTGCTTTTTGTACAGTTCACCAAAATACTGTACTTCAGATGTCTTCAAAGATGTATATAAATTTAAAAAAGAAAAAAAAAAACTGGAAAAGGAAAATTTTTGTACAAATTTCTATTACAATTAAGACAAAGGCACTGAATGTCATTGAAACTGCAGCTTCATAATGAGCAAATATTTGCTATCTCATTTTTTCACCTAAAGTCGTCTGCAAACAACAGAATAATAGCTCTCCACAAAGAAATGGGGAAAAAATTATCTTGGAGAATACTTTTTCGACACTATTTTTTAATAATAGTTTCTAGAATCAATATACAGAGCAATGCTGTCTTTGCTCTCTTCTCCTAAATACGTCGCCCAATACCTGGATAGTATCATCAAGAAGTGAATCTAGTATTGCCAGGGCAACATTATTTTTCACCACAGCCTCATCTTGCTCATAGTTAGTCCATTGCCGTTCTTCCTCTTGTGACTCCCTAACAAGCAGCTCATCTACATGGTCTCTCTTCTTACGACTCCATCTAATGGTAAGATTCTCTTTGCTGGCTTTGGGTACAAATCCAAACAGAACAAGAACCTGTCTAGACACAACATCATGCAACAGTTCTCTTGTTTTTGGAACTACAGTAAGAGCTTTCCTTCGACGGACCCAATTCTCAGGACGCAACCACGGAGGACTGGGATCTTCGGATTCACTGCTGTATGCATCCAGAACGAGCTCCTTAGCTAAGTCAAACAGAAAGATTCTGTAAACTCTTGCATTATTTTTATGTACTCCGAGCTCCTGTAAAACAATTAAGATATTAAATGTTACAAATATTATTAACATAACGTAACAATATCTTTAGATAGACATATCTTACATACCTGTTCAGAGAGGTGAGACGGTTCAGGGAGTCCGAAACCTATATCTATAAATGAACTAGGAGCTTCTTGAGAAGAAAGATCGAGTCCTTGAGAACGTGCATCATACAGCAGGTCGACAGCAGCTGAAATGGCTTTAAGAATCACCGGACGATCGGTGGACACAGCCCGTAATTCATCTACTGATGTTGAGAGAGACATCGAGGAAGACAGAACACGTGGTGCTTGACCAGGAGGAGTATAAGGAGGTGGAGGTTTATTTGGAATTTCCCGAACATAGTAATAAGGGATCTGCTCCTGCACCTGCGCCTGCTGCTGTTGAAGCTGCTCAATCTGAAAAAGATAATCAGATGAGGTTCTACATACCATTCACTGAAAAGCTACATGCATTTAGGTAATTTAAAGGGTATAAAATACCAGAAAATAGATACCTCCTGTTCAATTTGAAGTTGTTGGCGACGAAGCTCCTCTGCCTCCCTTCTTGACCTAGTTAGACCAAAGTCTTCATCAAACCATTCTTGAGAAAATCCTTCACTGTCGAGCGCATTTTCACCCTCCAGACCCATAGGAGCATCATTGGCCTGCAAGCAAAAATGAAAAAGCTACATAGCAGAGTACAATCAACTATAACACTAGGATCCTCTATAAGTTGCAAACTATCGCATTTCGGTCTTTTTCAACAAAGTTCTTTCCAATGCCAACCATCTCCACTTGAACACACAATAACATGCGGATTATCACATTTGATGATTCTCTCCCATTCTTTCAAAAATTGCCATACCTGATAAACTGAAGGCCTGGCTCTAATTTTAATATTAGATTACATTAATTTACATGGCAAAATAAAAAAGCATTATACTCACTTTTTCTTTTCCTACATTGCTCTTTAGTGCACTTGTTTCAGCCATTTTATTGTAGGTAGTGTCAGAGTCTTCACTTGCAGGAAAACCAGGTGCAAGATGTTGCACTGGAGAGCTTGCTGGAATAAGACAAAATAATGCATTTCATGCTTCATGCTTCAAAGAGGAAAAAACAAATCAGGGCACTATGAAACGAACTAAAAGTTCTCTAAATTAGGAGGAAAAATACTCACAGAGATTAGGAGAAGCGCATGGTGAATCATCTGGAGACAAGACTCCATATGTTGTAGTCATCATCTCCTTAATGCGTCCTTCAGCACGCAACTTGCTTGCACTTTGAGTCTCTGACATTATTTCATTGATCCTGCTCCTGACATCTTTAGGAGCAGATGCTGTTTGAATTCTTCTTTTATAGATACCGATAATATCTACAGCAGCTTCATGAAGAGAGGAGGTAACAACTTGGTCAAATACTGCATCCCGAGATGCGGAATGAGTAATAGCAGCTGATCGCAAACATTCACTCAGTAGACCTTTATATATCTCATTAGTTATGTGGTCAACAAGTTCTTCACTCCTTTTTTTTCTATCATCCATTGGCTTTGTCAAATTAACAACTGTACTTGATGATGGAGTCTCTTTGTCTTTTTCTCGAAGAAAAACTCGAATAACATTGGATTCAACTTGTTGGTCCAGAACTACTCTCCTTTCATCTTCACTAATATCATCTGCTTCCTCTTCACTTGAAATGCTTTTGACTTGATCAATAGAGGCAGTAATATCCTCTTTATTGCCTGTCAAAGATTCATCCTTACTTTCATTATCAACACCATCTTCAGGCTCACATGCAACTTCATTTTTGCTACCAATCAACACCTCTTCTCTCTTTCTACCACCTAATACTCCTTCCACATCGCTAACTTGACTCTCATTAGAAAGACATTTACTCTCACCGAGAGTTTTGGCATTTTTCCTGACTGGAGACTCTGAATCCACTGACCTTAAGTCTTCAACAACCTCATCTGTTTTGACCACAGACTGTATTTCACTAGTAATTTCCATTTCATCACTTGAGACTTCCACTGTTTTCTCTTTGTGATGAACATATGGTAAGTCTTCTTTGACAACTTTGTTCGCAACCAAGCTTGGAGCATCTTGTGACAACAAACTACTATTCTCTGATAGTTCGCTTGCAGCCTCACTAGCCACATCACTGGGGACTTCACTTGCAGCTTCACTGGCGAGTTCACTTGCAGCCTCACTAACAACAGTGCCACCTGCTTCACTAACTGCCTCAGCTTCTTTGAGTTCTGATTCGACTTCGTCTTTGGGTAGACCTCTGCTGCCTCCTTCAGGACTGGTTGCAAGCAGAGCTGAACGATCTGCTCCAGAAGTGGAGGCAATTTCTGCATCCTGACGCCTTGATGCCACTTTGCCTGAGGCCACTCTGGGTTGCTTTATTTGTGGCCGTACAATCGGCACACTGGATTGATTCAACTCTGCATCCAGATTGTGTCGCAACTGACAAATGTAATTTTCATAGGCCTGGAAACACAAAGATGACAAAAATTAAAGCAAAGAATGAAAGAAATGTTATGTTTTGTATCCTAATGACTAAATTTGATGTTTAAAAGCAAAACCTGAAAGTGAATTCTAATAAATTTGAAAGAGTTACCTATATGAGACATAAACAGGTAAAAGTTTTCTTAACCACAATGCAACCATGTTGAACTTTCATTAACATTGCATTGTAACAGACAAAAAGAAAAAGTGATTGACAATTTAGAGAAATTCTTATCTTAGAACTCTTCCATAAATTAAAGGGGAAATCCTCAAAGCAATTAACTTCAGAGATAATGGAAAAGACAGTCAACAGAAGGACTTTCATGAAAGGTTTTTGAATACATCTACACAGCGAACAGTGCATGACAGTAAAATAAAAACAAAACGTTTAAAAATTCCATCTTTTGGGAACATGCTAAGATATGACAGATGTAACACTGATGTAATGAAAAGTCTGCATGCCCTGCTACAAGGTGCACAGACCTACAGTCAAGACCTAACATCAGGAAGGAAGAAAATCTATTTTTGTCCTGTTTATTGTCACACTCAGGGACTGTCAAAGACTTGGCACAAGCAAGTGGCACTGTGCCAGCTCACACTAAGATCCCAACAGTTCATCAACCTGCCTTGGCATAAACAAACAGCATTACGAAAATGCCACAAAACTATCTCAACAGACCGAAGCTACCAATTTCATACAAGGTCAACCGTTGAACAGTGAAGTCAGTAAGGGATAGAAAGCTACAAATGATGCAATGGCACCATATTTGTAGAACCATGGAAGCAAGCTGAAAATTTTGACTCAATACCTGTAATTGTTTCTGCAGAGACTGCTCCTTAGCAATCAGGCGTTCATTTCGAGTCCTCTTGGCTTCTCTTCTGAGCCTTTCAGCTTCTGCTTTACATTGATGTAGCTGCTCCGAAAGAGCTGAGATTCTGCCTTCAATATCACTTTGTTCTGAACCGGTTTCTGAATTAAAAGACGATAAGATGAAGACCAAAGTATGCGGTTGAGTTAAGTTTACAAAAAATCAGACAAAAGTATCGTACCTGTTTGTGACAAAACCATTGAGTCATCTGAGCCACTGGAATATCTTCTCCGCTGGACCCGCTGTAATCGGGGTGACAGTGGAACTTTTATAGTAACACCAGGATATTTGTTCGAACGCTCAGACATTCGGGGTATTCTTGACTCGCTATCTGAATCTTGCTTGACAGGTCGCTGAACAGATAGCTCCTTTGGAATGCTCATTTGAGGAACATCATGGATTGTAGCTTGAGACTCTAAGGTTTTAACTTCTGAGAGTTCTGATTCAAAACTTTCATTGGCATATTGATCAGCATTTGTTCCATCCAGTATTGACTCTCCACTATATAAATGGATTGAAAACAAATTAATTTTTTAATAGTACGTGAGATTTTTTTCTCTGTTGCTTGGATGTAGGAATAAACACGTGCACCAAAATACCTTGGTTTACTGGTGTGCTCTCCTAGCTCCTCAGGAACACTGGAATCTACATCCTCTGTTACACTTGCACTACCGCTTGCACTAGCACTAGCACTAGCACTAGCACTAGCACTAGCACTAGCACAGGCATTGCTAGCATTACTGGCATTACTTCTACCACTCCGAGTTAATTCTGATATACTCCGGCTTCCAGTAACACCATTGGCGCTCGCAATGCTCCCAGATCCTCCATTTTCCAGGAACTGAAATGGTGATGTGCTGCGATCTGTAAGACAGACACAAGATGAGTGTCTTTGTGCAGAGTTGAAATCCAGCTAAAAATAAGCACAGGTATCAAAATTACCTCGGAGCATATGTTTTCCTAATGCAGATCGATGTCTCGAATGAGCTTGCCTCTCTACATCCCGGAGGCGTCTTTCTTCTTCTTCTAGTTTTCTTTTCCATTGAATTATTTGTTCCACTGATTGTCTACGCTCATGAAGAACCTTTTCTCGTTCTTTCAAATTCCTAAAGCAACACAAATTCATGATATATGAACAGAATTAATAAAAATGAAGAATTTTAAACGAACAAGATGTTTTTGTGCACCAAATAATGAATTACTGACATGCTGCGGCTTTCAAGTTCATTCAAGCCCTTAAGAACTCTTTCTTCTAAATGGGAGGACTCGCTATCTCCAGCACCAGCAGTTGCAGAAACAGTGCCAAATCCAGGTCCAGGAACGCTAGCAGGAGCTTTGCGACTAGAATAGCCGGCAGCAGATGACTTTGACCCTTCACTGCCAAGTGAAGCCATCGACACAGAACTAGACTGAGTAACGGCAAGCCCTACAGACATTTCTGTCAATAATTCCGATGCAGAACTTTTTGGAGCAGTTTTTGTATTTTGGTTGTCTTGGATACTCCTGACAACTACCCTATTCTTCTGCAATAAAGGAAAAAGTAAGAATTACAAATTATCAGTATTTAGTAAACAATCAGAGTTACTGGTATCAGTTTTACATAACATAAAAAAACGAGTGGCATGCTCTCACAGGCAACCACTGGAGATCAGATTTAAAGCATTTACAACAAGTTAGTGAAATGTTTAATTACCTTTGATATATTGTTGCCTGATTTCTTAAATTTGTGCAACATCACACGTGTTGAAATCTGCATTCGGATCAAATGCATTTGCTGGAGGTACATTAAGCGGCGCTCTTCCCAAGCTAATTCTTCAGTGCGTCGAATTCTACCAGAAGAAATAATCTGATTGGCATTGACACTCTATGGTCTGGCACAAAGGTTACTGTATCTCACCACTTTAACAGCAAAATAACAATTATTTTATTACCTTTCAATTTCTTCACGTTGTTGCTGAAATCTTAGCATAATTCCTCTCTGCTTTTTACGGAGAGCAGTAATTTGATCTTTATGTCCTTCTTCTCCCTTTTCTCTTAACTTCTTCTTATCTAAATCAAGTGCTGCAACCTCCGCTCTTGCCATTTCTCCCAACACTTTAACTCTTAACTTAAGAAGGGTATTTTTGTGCTGGACACGTAGTTCTTCTTCATGCATTAGCTGCTCTAACATTTGTAATGAGAACTGAAACATATCTTCGCCTGAGACTAGAGTCGGGAACATATGGTGCTCACTGGACTGAAGGCTTTCAATGATGAGTGCATCATCTCCTGTAAATTAAAATCAAAATTGTGAGACAAAGTAAAAAAGATTCACAAGAATTTTGCTCAATTTTTGAAAGGAAGACACATACCTGTGAAAGTGTTACTCTCTTTCACTGAGTTCAAGGACAGATCCAATGACTTATCAATTTGATTGGAAGTCCCATTTTCAGTAATAATGTTTGAACTATTGAATGCTTCAGCCTCAATAATTTCACTGCTTGATTCATATTGAGGTTTGTCTTCCTTGTTTTGTTTATCTGATGATGTATCCTCTAATTTTGATGTGGCCTCTTCAGGTATAGAGTCGGACGCTGTGTTAATATCCTCAGAGATACTCTTATCAACTGACTTCACAGATTGTGTGCCAACAACTGAAACTTCTTCATCCATAGCTATGGGTGTCGGGGCAGATTCAGGAATCTTTTCCTTAGTTGATGATTGGAAGGAGTCTGTGGCTACAGTAGATATGGGAGACAATGAACCTGTTTTCAGGGGGATAAAAGCTAAAACACCACCAGACCTCTGATCAGTCTGGAGAGCAATTTCGGACTTTATAATTGATGATGCGTCAGACATGTCATTCATCTGTGCAACACTATCTGGTGTTTTAACATCTAGCAAAGTGATATCATTAGGGTCACCTGAACCACGCTTGTAATTTACAGACGACACTTCGGAGTTTGATTTAAGACTTCTTTGGACATCAGTAGCCTTATCTTCTTTCAATACCTCAGAAGTCTGGAATCCCGACAAAGCCTGATGCCGTGCTAATGCTACAGCGCGAACCTTCTCCACTTCCATGACTTGACAAAGAGATTCATTAAAAGAGTCTAGAATATTAAGTTCAGCTTGAAACTGCAGGTGTAAAGCAGTGGGATTAAATACATGGCCAATTTCAAATGTATCCTTTGATGCAGAAGATGACTGTACCGGTGAGGAGGAAACCTGCTCTACTGGACTTTCAACGACAAAGTGATCTCCACAACCTCTCGAATGAGACACCCACCTGTCCACACTATCAGGCTTTCTCTCCAGTCGGCCAGGAGCTAGACTAATATTAGGTGGGATAAGATGATCACTTTCTCCAACAGCAGTCTTCTCTGTTCCATTTTTTTTTCTAGTACTCTTGTCTGTGTGGCTGGAGGAAGACACAAGTTTATCACTCTGGCATTCATCACCAAAATTAAAATGAATGGATTTGCCAGATGTGTGTCTCACTAACTTCAGTGAATTCTTTGCTGGTGTGTTTGGAGCAGACAGTGGTTTTTCCGCAGGTGTGACATCACCAAAATTTGCTCCAACTGGATTCAAAGCTCTCACAAATTCTTCCTGCATTTTTTCAAGATTTAATGCATCTAGAATGGATGATTTCAAAGAATTTCCATTTACTTTACTGTCAACTGATTTGTTTTCAAAATAAGTGGAGCTTAGTGCAGTTTCAGAATCGGGCACAAGATTAACAGGTGGCCGAGTTAGAGCTAATTTGTTAGGATGTGCAGCTGACCAAACTGCAGCACTGGGCAGCGGACCTGAGACACCTCTTGCGGAGACAAATGGTGGTAGATCTGACTTTAGATTCAGCGTAGGGTAAATTGAAGAATTCTGTACATCACTAGTATCGGGTCTAACAGTGGCAGGTACATAATCTTGTATTCCATTGTTTGGACGCTTATTTTCTGGTAAATTATTAGCTTTGACAGAACCACTGAGTTTACGCTTCACTGCTGAGATGACATTCAGAGGGTATGGTTTAGAGGTGTAACTGTCAACCCAGTCTGAATGCTGTTTCAAGAAAAGGATATAAAGAATATGTTAGAGAAAAAACTGTTTCCAAACTAGGATAAAAAGAAGGAAAAATACATAAGATGAACAAAAGAAGACCAACCTTATTTGACTCATGGCTCAAGCTTTCTTCTGACTTGTGGTTTAGAGGATTTCTAACAGTTCTGTGAGATGAAGTGGCTGGAGTAGAGTGAGCAAAGGAGATAATTTTTTCATTTGCATCTGAAAATTGAGAAGACATACCTGTAAAATCAAAGGAAAAGGGAAATGAAAAGATAACAATAATGAAATGCACCTTACCTGAGGAACCAATTGCAGAATTAGAATGAGAATACTGCTTCCTTTCAAAGAGAGTATTTTGAGTTCCAGCTATTGGTAAAGAAGGGACACTAGTAGTGATTTTCTTTTTCTGGAGACCAGATGACAAGTGTCCATCTAATGAAGGTGCTCTGCCATTATCTTCCTGTTTAAATGTCTCAAATGCACAGTCAGACTCAGCACTTGAAAATCGACGATGTCTTGGAAGTTTACGACATTGATCGCTGCTTTTTGAATTTTCTGACGATTCAAAAGACACAATTTCATTCTGACTAAGAACACTGAGTAATGATTGCCTCATTTTGCGGAGATTGGATGTAAGGCTTTGAAGATATGGAGGATTCATACTTTTCTTTAGAAGAGACGTTGGATCTCGGATATCTGAAGTTACTCCAGCATCTAAATCAAGAGTTTCCAGTACAGACTTGCCTGTGCCCAACGGACCAATCTGACCAGCATTTGAAGAAGATTGTTCAGCATCACCACGATTTGCTTCAATAGTTGTTTTTAGGGACCTAGCCATGGTTTCTATTTTGGTCTTCATATCACAGATGTCTTTGATTAGCTGAGCATTAGAATCATCAAGAGGAAGTGGAATATTGGAAACAGAATATTGATCAGGAATACTTAGAGAGAAGTCTGCAGATGACTTTATCACTGTGCCAGGTCCGTTTATATCATGAGAGCAATCTATAACATCCTCTTTCATAAATGTTCTATTTATGTGGTTCTTTTCTGATTCCATACTGTCTGCATCAACTGGCATGGCATTTGTCTTGTTTGGTTTGCGCTTGATGTTAGCCTTGACAAGTTTCAGAGATGTTCGATTAAGCTCGTCCAGTTTCTGCCTTCGGGCGTGAATGTCAGCTTGTTGCCGCTCCCGCTCTGCTCTCAATCTATTCATTCGCTCTTGCTTTTGTTGACGAATGTACTTTCTTGCTTTTTCAGGATCGTAACTTTTCTGTTTTTCATGCGCGCAGGCCTTGGGATTGCTTGATTCTGCATGATATGAAAATTTGTTAATACTATTTAAACTTGAAGTGCTGCTCTTCTTTGAATCCAGTTTTGAGTTTCTTAAAGAATTTGAAACATCATTTGATGGCTTGTTTGGTTTCAATGAGGAAAGTTTCTTAATGGCTGACTTATCTTTTAGATAAGCGGTATTGCTTGGCTCCCCATAACTGCTCTGCTTGCAGGGAGAATCATTTTCTTTGCTGTGGTCATCATCACCCGAATCTGAGATACACGGAAGCTCGTCATCATTTTTACCACTTAGCTCTTCAATAGCCTTATCAGACAAGTTTGGGAGGTCTAATGCTGCAAGATCTGCCATGATTTTTTGAAGACCGCTATCAAGTTGTTTTGCCATGACAAAGGGATGAGATGCAGTTTTCTTTGATCCCGATTTCAATTCATCTCTACTTGTAAAGTCAGAATTTCTTATGGCATCTTTACTGTTTCTCATCTGAGAATTTGATTTTATTATTGAGGCTTTAACATGTATCAGGCTGGGTTCAACAGAGGATGGATCCACTCCCTCTTGGTTACTTTCTTTAGCATTAGATCTAGAATTCAACTCAGACGCCTGCATGTTAGAAACTTCTGATTCTATGCTTGGAACTGAATTGTTAGCAAGGCTGATATTAGTTCTAGGCTGTGAAATACCCACGTCCACACCATGTTTTGTTTCTTCACTATCAGGGTTTGCACAAGTATTGTCTATCTTCCTCTTAAGCGAATTTCTTCTATGACTTCCACCATTATTTTGGCAAGCTGCAAATTTTTGAGAGCAAACCATAAAAAATATGTGAGTTATCGATGACAGGCATGTCACATGTCAAGTCTGTTACTTACCTTTCAATGGCAAGGAATATGAGGAGGGTGGACTAGCAAGGCGAGCGAGTTTTACAGTATGACCCTGTTGATTAACATACACATGAATGTCCTCCTTCTTTGAATCCTTAAGATTTGACCCCTGCTCTTTCTCTCTTATTGATTGGTTGTACTTAAGCGGGACAGAGGCAACCACACGTGTGGTCTGATTGTGTCTGCCTATGTCCAACTCTGAAGTTCCATCCATTGGAATTGGAACTCGATGAGGCAAAGTGGGAGGGTCACCTCCAGCCAAGCTTGTCCATTGCGGCTCTGGGTGAGACGATGTAGATGAGGGGGAAGAAGATTGCAATTTTGAGCTCCACATTTCTGAAACACACAATAAAAGTAGAATGAATACATGTTATTGGTAAGCAAGAGCATTCAAGAATTTTGATTTTAACACCACGAATAAAATCTCCATTGAAATCAGCAATAAGCATCTCATTACTTTACAAAAATATTTGAGAAATGTTGACGAAAACATAACCTACGTACAAACGAACGAAACATAAACCGGCAGCATAATAAAAGAGGAACGGACGTCGAGCGAAATCGATTCACGAAGGGGACTGATGAATAGTGTTTTGAAAATTTATGTCCCAACGGAGATATTTGAAGGTGTAGCACGCATTTTCGATAAATTTGTTATTGACGTAAACTGTTAGGTTATTCTGAATCTCACGAATGTAATGAATGAGCATTGCAGATCAGACTGAGGATTTTTAAAAAAGGCATGTTTTATAGATCGGTCTGAACTTACCATAGTTCACTTGAAATTAGTAGAATGAATAAAACCCCAAAATGTTCTAGACTATTTATTTATTTTCTTAGTGCGTCGTGCGTTGACCGTTGTTGTTATTTGTTATTACTACGAATACGATAGGGTATACCAACCTGTAAAAATAAAAAAGTAGCGCTTGTTGCTTGAGAAATTATAGGTCGTTCGCGGTCTTTAAAATTTTTTACAGTGAAACGTGGCTCAAATAAAGTTGAATGGCTGATCTCAATTGGGTAAGTCCGAATCAAATCAAAACAGAAAATAACCGACTGAACCAGTAAGGAGGCATGTATGCGCACGATTCTGCGCACATTTTTAGCGCAAACGCATTGGTGGGGGTAGAGCGGAGGCTATGGGGGGACTGTGCCGGGAACGGATGACACCACCTTCCTCCACCTGACTGGCATTCTATTGCTCTTATGTTTCTTTGCTGAGCTTCTCTTAACTTACTTTACTTTAGGCTTAAATTTCAAAAAGCCATGTCTTTTTATTTGAAAGGGAGGTTTAAAATAAACACATGGAAATCGTGGCAAGTACCGATTATAATAAACTCTTAGTATCTTCACAAATGGGAGGCGGACAGATTAGCAGTATACCGTAGCTTAGCAACAAACAATTCTGACTTCAAAAAAAATTCGCATAGAGCTAGCTGCAAAGACGTCATATTAGGATATTCCAATGAATGCCTGAACCGGCAGGCGAAGAACAAGCCGAAGTACAGAAGGGCAAGGGGCGAGGCGGTGGACTGGAAGCGGATACACAAGCGCCTCACCCTCACCCCTTGCCCTTGTTTGTGTATCAGTCTTGATCAGAGTAGTAAAAGTCTGCGACTCGCATGTGACTCACGTAGTTTCCTGCAGGCCATGAGATTTGA
>CABIKL010001271.1:0-16120 GCA_902196195.1 Aptinothrips rufus | reverse complement strand
TCTCTCTCTCTCTCTCTCTCTCTCTCTCTCTCTCTCTCTCTCTCTCTCTCTCTCTCTCTCTCTCTCTCTCTCAGGGAAGGCGGGGTGGGTGACCGGTCTGCATTGCAGCAGGTTGAAAGGCGAGGGGGTGGCTGCACTGCATATCATGCGCTGCTCCTCGAGCTCTAGCATTATACTGCAAGACGACGCAGAAATAATAACAGCACACTGCAAGGAGCTGGCCGGCACGCCTGCCCGTGCGGCCAGCCGCCAGCCGGCCAGCAGCCAGCCAGCCAGCAGTGTAGCCATCCTAGGCGAGAATAAAAACAAGTTCGAGGTACTCCTCTGAATGTGTCTGCTTCCAACACCGACCATCCTGAAGTGCGCCTCGAACGAGATGGAAAATAACAAGTGATTCTCGCGACTCAGAAATAAAACGAAAAAAAAAATATATCTGGTAGGGAGGATGACTCATACACATAGTAATTTTCAAGGCCTAGAGTGCATTGCTCCGATCCACTTTCTCGTAGGTTGGCAACGCTTGAGCTGAGCGTCATCCAGATCAGGACTAACAGCCCCTCTCCGGTGCATGCCGGTCCCTGACGTCCCCGGGACTTCATTAAAGCCCGTACGCTGCATACCCTGCTCGCTCCACGCCCCGCCCCGTCCCGCCCCGCCACGCCACGCCACGCCTCGCCACGCCCCGTCGCTGGACGCAACGTAACTCGTTCCCATATCGGACCAACTCGCCAGCCTATAATTTCGATATTGGTAGGCGGCCGTTTAAATATTGACTACGATTGGGCCGCTAGTCTGGACGCGAGCTGGTCTGGGGCGGTGCCCTGTAAGGAAGGCGCCATCTTGGCCTCCCTCCCCCCTTTCCCCCTCCCTCCTCGCACCCCGTCCCGCGCGGCGTGCATAATTCGCGCGTAAACAGGTGAGAGATGGTGCGTTTTCGGTCCGGAGAGTTGATCGCCTGCTTTAGGCGCTGCGAAGACGCGCACCAAATCAGGAGCGAGCCTCATGTGCTCCGAGGCGACGGGGAGGCGCGGGAAGTTCAAGGAGAAGCGAGGCCACTCAAAAAGTGAACTGCGAGGAATGTTTTAACGTGTAATGGCAGACGAGAGGCCGCGTGCACAGCTTTATTCATACGAAAAAAAAACAAGCCTCATTCTGGGTGAACCCAACATAGAAACAATGCATGAGTGCGAACAGAAAAATAATTTTCCGAGAAGTTCTGACCTGTTTCATAAAGCATTTCGGAGCTTCCTGATCACTTTAAAAAGTGTTTCTTTTGTTCTTAGTTTCTGGATTGGGTTGTACTAGAATCTGTGTTCAGTTTTGTCTGCTGGTTGGGCACGTATTTTAAACCAAAACAAATGAGGTTTGACACTGGAATGGCGTGGGTGAACGAGTGTGTGCATGAGCAGCCACAGATCTGATGCACGGCCTGCCTCTTCACACGCCGGCATTGCAGTGGATGGGGAGTGCCGCGCGGCTGTGCGGCTGTTGGCAAGATGGTGATGATTGGTGGGTGATTCAGACTTAACTACATGCCACCCTCGCTGTGCCGTGAGGAGAGTAGCGGTGAGATCACCAGACTGCCATCTTGGGACGCCGTCGTCAGCAGAGTGCACTCAAGGCGTGGGGTGGGGTGCACGACTCGAGCACACGCACCTTTCAGAGTGAGCAAAATCAAATCGATTTACTTATTGAAGAGGAAGCAAGAGGGTTGTAAGTGGGGATGCTTTCTCACACTTGCAAACTTCACAGGAGTGACACGGGAGGCTTCGGACTTCCCGGTGTTATAATCCCTGTGCATGAGCTGTTCATGTCGATGCCAGTATGAGATAGTCAGTCGGGTTCACCTCGCGGGTCCCACGCCCCTCCGTGGAGTGCCTCGCTATGTCCTGGACCGAGCAGGCTTATTTCGCTATGGAGGAAGAGGGCCCCGCTCCGCCACGCCAAGCCACGCCACGCCACGCCACGCCACGCCACGCCACGCCACGCCAAGCCACGCCAAGCCACGCCACGCCACGCCCCGCCGTGCCCCGCCGCGCGTATCGGTCGGCGTGGCTCCGAAAGGATAGCAGCCTGCCTGACCCTGCAATCATTGCCGGCAACGAGTTTAAATATTCACCAGCCGGCCAAGCAGGGCGGGGCGGGGCGGGGCGGGCGATCGCTCGCCCAGACCGCGGCACAAGGAGGGCCCAACTCGTATTTCTTTTCTTTTCTTTTTTGTGCGGATAGAGGCGTAACTGGTTCGAACACGATAACACGATGTATTCGTGTCGTTATGATGCAAACTTTGATGGCCTTGTCAAAATGCAAACATTCGCCAATTTACGAGTAACTTCTTCCTGTTGGATACGTTTCCTGTTTTGAATTAGTTGGCTAAAGTCGATGAAGGGTAGGGTGCCTGAACAATTCACTGTGCGACGTCAGAAAGGAAACAGCATTTCATTTCATTCGCTGTTGCGAGCCAGCCACCCCTATGAGCTGAACAGAGAAGTGATCGGTCGAGCAAAAGATGGCTCCTCTCCCGCAAGCACCCCAGCCCATCGCGGGCAGAAGCAGACGGAACAAAAAGGAGAAGGACACGATGCCCTTCCCGGAGCGAGCCCGGAGTCACTCTCCTCTCCTCTCCGGGTCGACTTGGTTTGGGGTCGGTCGGCGTGAGGGCGACGTGTATCATTATACCCGGCCGGCCCAGCCGGCCTCTGCATGCTTCCTCTCCGCGCCCCATACTTTCCGGATAAATATCATTAGGAACCAAAAAGAAATGAAAAGTGGAATTGGAATGTGATATTGCGGGCGGGCCTGAAGGCAAGTGCTGTCAAAGAACAGCGTCGCAGCATCAAACATCAACAATACGTCCTTCCTACCCGTAGGTATATACAAGACGAAAGTCTTGAGGTTCTGCTAAAACAGAACATGATAAGACGCCGCGTTGATGTCTGGCTCTAAATATGCAGCCAGTAGTTAAATGCCCCTGCAACTACTTAGTGAGTAATCCCGGTGCTTTGTCAGCTTTAGTTACATGAACGCCGCACAAGGACCGCAATCAAATGAGAGGATAGAACGGAGCCCGGACCTCCGAGATGCGCGGGGTGAGGGGGAGATACGGGGGAAAGAGCGGGAAAAAATTTACGTAAGACCAGATTTTAAACGGAAATGTCATTTTGGTGCATGAACTTTCGCAGGTCCGTGTAGTAGCAATTCACAAATCTACGCTTAGTGGAGTGTCCTTGAAGGAGGGGTCGTCCGTAAATACTGATACGAAATGCATCCTGCTCACTTCCCTCAACGTAATTCTTATGGGAGAATGACCACGGCGCTTAATTAACTGTTAAATTGAATAATTAAATGGGATACATTTTCGTGAAACGATAGAACTTTTTAAATGCATTTGAGTCTCTCTTTCTGAAAACAAACTAACATTATACTTTCAAAGAAACGTGTAGTTAGAGTTGTAAATTTAAAAAGATCGTTGGTAATATTTTTGCTTCATAAATTTAAAAGACGTGTTCCTTTGGGTCAAGTTAATTTGGATTTCAGACAAATTTCAATTATTTTGCGCAAAGTGTGGCTTATTACTAAAAATGTAGTTTCACTATATTGAATTTCCAAACTTCATGGTTACATAATTGTGGTAGAATCAAGTGGATAGGAGTGGGAAACACCGAAGAAAGTACCCTTAATTTTACGAAGATCATCGGCAATTTTTTTCCGACCAATTCTTCGTAAATTTACAAAAAAATGTTTTTTTGCTGTGTGTGTACGTTACATACAGGGGCGCCGTGTGCACGATGCCCTCCCTCCCTCCCTCCCTCCCTCCCTCCCTCCCTCCCTCTCACCACACGAGGATCACGTTCTCCTCTCGTACGTCACGAGGATGTGCACGCGCAGCTGCAGACAGGGACACGAACACTCATCCTTGTGGTATCTCTCGCTTTGTGGTGGCACTCAAAATAAGAATGACACCACAGCAGCACACACAAACAAACACAGCGCGGTTGTACGCGCACAGTTGTCGGATGGGTCTTCCTGGAACCAAACATTCGTGGCTGACCAGGCGTACCTCGAAGTTTGGGCGATCTGTTTTGAAACATCTCTTTGTTCCGTTTGACAGTTATTAGGGGGTAAGGGCTCAGGACCGTACTATAAAATACTGGTTTCTAAATTTGTCTGGTAGATCGCATTTAGAGTCTTACCCCTCTCCCAGTCGTGTGGAACGGTTGATCGATTCGACGTATTTTCGAGGACAATTGCGTCGAGTCGACGTTGAATTGATTCTCTTTCGATCACCATTTCTTATGCTGGACCTCTTGCTCAAGTGCTTCACCCATTGAATGACGCAGTGACTGGGAGTGTATGGACCTTTGTCTTCACGGGGAAGCTGACACAATACACGATAGTAACGTGTGCTCTCTCCGCTCGGGTACGAGTCCAGTGAGGCAGGCCATATCCCTCCCCCTCATTTGCATAATGGCTGCGGCCCACACTCCTCCTCGACCAATGGCGTGGCAACGTGGCCCAACGAATTAGAAGCACCGGCGTAAGTTTTCTGGGCTGGGTTCTGTTCTAGTTACAGGTTTTTGACCTAGCAACCAATGCTAGTAATTGAATACCGAACAAAAACAGCATCAATTTACAAAGTCACTGCGAATTATTTGTGAATTAATGAGAGTAAATATGAATAAAGAACAGAGTTTTTACGAATTACTGGAAAACTTTCCGCCTCGAATTTTGTAAAACTGATCTGAATTTAAATGTTTTCGGTTCACGTGGATCTTACATGCTTCTCATTGATATGGTCTTTTAGACGGCCAAAGTCCGCACAGTATTCAACTATAATACAGAATCAGTCATAGTTGTCACACTATTATAGATTCACGTTGTTTGCAGCTATGATGCGATGCATTACAACTGTTCTGATATCGACTGTGATCCATGTTATTGGCTGGACGTCTGATGACCACTATTACCGGTCGCAAAAATTACAGACTTGTGCCAGTTCCAGTTTGGGTTCCAAACGACGAGTTTGACTCCCTTACGAATGGAATTCCGAGTTGCTTCATAATTACAGTCGCCTGAAGCTGTAGAGCTCGTGTCTTGCGGCCACGGGACATCCACAACTTCATGGAATGTGAGTCCTGCACCAATCAGAGACGAGCATTCGTTTCAAAACAAAAGCCGCGAGGGTTTTGAATTTACAGCCGGTCTTTTCTCCATATTTCTCACGAAAGTCGTCTTCTTTTCAGTGTATGCGTGAGTCAGCGCCACGCTCACGAATTTTTCAACGGTGTACGTCCGCGCGCACGTCTTGCGATTGGTCGTCGTTCTCATTGGAAGAACGACGGAGTCACGATTTCCAATCATGTGCACGACAAGGCAAAGAGAAAAATAACACGGCATAAAAAATACAGACCAGATATAATCGGCATTGTCTTCTTCAAAACGCGTGCATGGCCCTATAATTTCTGACCCCATGTTAGTTTTCAGCATTCGTGCCCCTAAACACGAAGGCCCTTCATACTTTATCGCGTAATTTCCATTTTTGGCGCTCTCATTGGTTCGCATATTTTACAATCGGAGGAAGAAAGAATTATGTGCTTTACGTTGCCTGCGCCCATTAATTTGAAGGGCATTGCATAAAATTAGCACGAAGGAATGACAAAGAAGCCGGCGTGTGGTTTCAGGCCATGTTGCGACATTCATTAATCAGAGGGGTAATTTTTCCCTCGCGTAAGTTATTAGGGATCTCGCTCACGCGGGGCATAATGCGTTGCCCCCCTGCAACCTCCCTGAGTTAGTTTTCAAAGCTCTGTAATTCCTGAAGCAGTTTTGACGTTGAATATGTAGTTGACCATAAGTTTTGAGTCCGGATTGGACCGACCGGTATTGGTTTCAACATCATAACTTTGATTACTCGTGCCAAAAACTCGTCGTCGCGCGAGTAAAAGAAATATACACATACAACAAATGTAATGATTTTTTTTATTAAACTTGTTACATATTTTATTTGCTTATCTTTAGTTTGAACAGATTACCTTTCAGTCTAATACCTTATTTTTATCGCAAATTTAAAACAAATTTTATTTGAAATTAGTGCAAACTTAGGACAAATTTAACAAAACTTATGTTGAATGTTTAAAGCAAATATTTTTGCTCCAATTTATCACAGATTCCTAACGAATTTCATCGAAAAATAAATAAATTTGATGAAAAATGATGTATGTTATTTATTTGTTCCGCGATTCGAACCAAACATTCCGCTGACCGACTGGGCCGCGGACAGGTGTGTGTCTGGAGGCGCGAGGCGAGGTGAGGCGAGGCGAGGGCTGTACTCCAGCCTCTGACCAGCGGTGGACCAGCCAGCCACCGGCACCGGCACGACCGCCATGCTGGGCGGGAGATGTAATGATGGCTTCTAACAAGGCAGCGTGTTGTTTACGTGTTGCCATTAGGCCCTGCTGGCCGTCCTGTTCGTGTTGCTGGGCAAGCATAGACGTTATGTTCCGAGAGATTTGTTTACCCCGAGGCGTCGTGTAAACACTTCGGCATAACCACTGATTTCGGAGATACCGCGCTGCGTGAGATGACGCCAATCTCGTTCAACCCCAGTTGAATCAGTGTGAAATAAATTCGACACTTTTCAAAAAACGATTCCGATAGGAAATTTGGGTATAACGTTTCCTCCTACCCCTCCACGTACAGGCATATCACCGAAGGGAGTTTGGCAACGGCTAGCATAGCTCGAATCAGCTGCCCGTTCCAAGGGCTTTTGCTTCTGTTATTGAAATATCACAACGCTCGCGATTCCAATTATTTTTTTTATTATTCATTACCAAAGAGCGTATGTTAATCCTTACATCCATCAAAGCTGCCAGTTCGGTTTGCGTCCTCAGTGATGCTCTTATGCTGATTTTATTGTCACTGCACCCCGACCTGCAAGTGCACCGCAAGATTTAAGAAAAAAACTCTTCTCTTCTCGCGGATCGTTGTGCTTCAATCGCGAGCTACTCTAATCATTATTATTATGACGGTAATAAGGTGCGGCCCAGTGCGCCGTGCCGCAGGGTCGACCGCAGGAACCGCACACACTCACACTCCGTGGAACTCCCACAAACCCCTGGAATTCAGCGTACTCTACTCTGAGACAGAACTGTTTTTTGATATCTTTTAATTAGTCTCTTCCTCACAGTAGTTCTGTCAGAAGTCTTCATTACGTTAGGATGTCATAGTTGCAGTGAACTTACTCATTTCGAGGAAAGTCTCTTGATCTCGAATGCGTGGCGTTCAGCATGTCTGCTTTGCGCGGCATGCATCATCCTCTCAAAACATTCTGCGCTTCTGATGCTGTGAAACTCGGCTTGCTTGGAAGTGCATGATATCCACATCCTCAGTCCTATTCCCATCATGACCCCCCCCCCCACCCCCTACCCCTCCCCATCCCCCCTTCTGCCGGGCACGACTCGCCCCTCACCTCACGGAGCTGGGGTCAGATGCCGCGTCGGGTAAGGAGTACTTCTTCCTCGTATCAGGTGCGATCAATCGCTTCCCAGCCTTGACTGCATGACTTCTGCACAGACTTTTTAATTCCTTCCTGAAAACGCGCCCTTGTGTCAAATTTATCGTCATAGTGGTAGGGAGACCTGCGTCAAACGGGTAAATTTGACGAAATTTGAACCGAATTTGTTATTCACTTGGCATAATAAATTTGCACATACTAATTATTTTCAAATAAATTATCTTTTGTTAGTTTTTCCCGAAATTTGCTTGAAATTCAAGAGTCAAATATGTATTTAATTTATGACAAATACAAGACATTGCAAAGAAAATCTGTTCAAATTTTAATACTTATGACGTGTTTTGTCTGCTCCTGCCAACTGTTCAACTCGATTCTGTAAAGCTAGACATACTCTATATTACAGATGTGAATAACTGCATGGTAATAAGTAATAAGCAATTCTCAAAGCCAACAAATTTTACCTTTTATGAGCAAAAGTATTGGTCAGATGTAATTGTCATGTTATGGTGTAATATGCCAAAATTACCTAAGTGCATGCATTCTCGATGCATTGACCGTAAGGTGAAAAAGAAAAAAAAATGCGGCCAGTTCCAAGGTACCTGACTTAGCCAGGCTAAGAACCGAGGTCTTGGCAGTGTCCACCATGGAAGGTGGGGCGGTAGGATGCGGCCCGTGCTAGCGTTGTGTTGGTGTGAGTCTGGCAGCCCGCTGCTGAGTCCATGGCGGCTTGTGAGTGTGAGTGTGTCCGTGTGTATGTGTGCGTGCGTGTATGGTAATTCGAGAGGGGGGGATTCTGGGCGGGGCGTTTCAACCGGTTCCCTCAAGGCGACTCCACTCTCCTCGCCCCAACATGGCGTGCATGACCTCTTATGCCCCACCAGCGAGAGAACCAGCCATACGGCCGAGCGCTCGCCCCGCCCCGCCCCGCCCCGCCCCGCCCCGCCCCGCCGACATGGCTGCCCCGTGCCGCGCCGGGCACTGCCCACCCTGCCCCGCCCTGCCCTGCCCTGGCCAGGCACCTCACCGCGCCGCGCCGCACCACGCCATGCCATGCACAGCCATGATTACCCTCCTCCACGTGCTCTGTGGATTTTGATGGATTGTCCAGTTTACAAAACCAGAGGTATTTTCCCGACAGTTAGTCCCTTTCATTCTGAGACGCGAGCTGCGATAAGAGTGAGGTGAAAATTGCCATGGCTGGCTCCGTCATTGCACCTTGCGCCCTTCATATATTTTCGAAAAGGCAACAAGTAGGAGCCAGCGATATGTAGGGCGTGGCGCGGATAAATATATTGCTGTAGGAATAATCGGCTATTGTTGAAGGAAAAAAAATCATTGTCGAGGTTATTGTTAGGAGAGGTACTCAGGTTAGGAGAAATACGGCA
Source organism: Aptinothrips rufus (assembly GCA_902196195.1). Classification (NCBI taxonomy): domain Eukaryota; kingdom Metazoa; phylum Arthropoda; class Insecta; order Thysanoptera; family Thripidae; genus Aptinothrips; species Aptinothrips rufus. Next base: position 7,222 of record CABIKL010001271.1, on the reverse strand, counting down.
AATATCAGAAAATTGATTCCAACATGTTCAAATTGATTGTAAATTTATTTGCACTTGTGTACTTCGTTCACGGGCACAACTCCGAGCCCAAAAGCTCTTTACCTACCTACCTACCTACTTCGTTCATAATTTGAATTATTGACGTATTTACACCAAATTTGTACAAAAACTTTGTATAAATGACTGTAAATTTGTGTGTATTTGTGCACGCACTTACGTCTGCCCGTGTAACGATGGAATTAAACAATTACTATCAGTGATGAAAGATGCCCTCAAATTTAGTCCAAGCATTCACCTAAAAAAAGATGTGCAGTGGCTGGGGATTGTCTGCTGACTATAAACACGCGATCAAGTAGTTTAAGTGTAACGTAGCGCTGATTTGTGAACAATTCTGCAGGGAAAGTAGGGGGATTGTCTGCTGATTATAAACACTCGATCAAGTAGTTTAAGTGTAACAAAGCGCCGATTTGTAAACACTTCTGCAGCGAAAGCAGGCTGCCACTCATGGATCTGCAAGAAGAGTTCACCGCGCTGGGCTCACGGCTAAGCTGCATGTGGCAGTGGCTTGTGGCTGCCGCATGCTTGCAGCCCCGAGCCGAGCATCCTGCTCGCGATCAATTTAACACAGTAATCACTCCACTGGCTGCATGGCCGATATGAAGCTCTTGAGGGGAGGGCCCCCCTGTGCCGGTTCCGACTAGATCAACACACGCCCCGATCATTATCTAGTTCCTGTTGCAATGCCCCAGCAGATGATTCAGGATCGCACACGGGGTATTACGCTCAGATTAATGTAATCTGCCGCAGGAATTAATGTCTCGTGAACTTATTATTTTTATTTTGTCGTCTTCGTGTTCATCTTCCGCGCATTCTTTGCGCTCTGCTGAAATGTTACGCTGATCAGCAGCGGACATTAACGATAACGTTTTGTGTTGCGACAGCAACAACGAAGAAAACAAGAAACTTGTAGTGTAAGGTAACGTACACTCTTAAGCTCTTATTATCAACTCCCGAACTGTTTTCATAACCCCTGAACAAAACTGTTCATATTATGAAAAAAATTGACCATCTTTTGAGCAAATTTCGTCGTAATACTAACCGCTTGACGCCGCTTGATTTGTTCGTAGATATGAAGGTTGCTTTCATTGCTCCGAAAGTGATGATGGTATTATAATACGCAATATATTGCACTTAAACTGTGATGAACGTGGCAATGAACTGTGATGAACATTGCAATGAACTGTGACGAAAAAGCCATAGCACTTTTAACTCGATGACGATCGCACTCAAATGTAGTTTTCACTGCATTTTCAGTGACAGTGAAGTGCATTAGATGTTGTGTTCGGTCTCCCAGGGGGCCTCCAGTCTGCGGCACGACGCGGACACGTGACGCGACTCGCAGCTTGCAGAGCGTGAAAGAGATTCGAGTTGCAGATGGCGGCTTCACAGACATGCCTTGTTCCCACTGGTATCATCTGCAGCGGCCTTGCCACTGCATCCTTCACCTTTACTGCACACGCAACCACCGCACCGGAACCACACGCTGCGATGGTCGCACAACTGAAACAAGAACATTTTGAGTATTCATATACCCGCAGTGTAAAATTTCTTGATTCAACGCAGTTTTTCTCGCAAAATTTGTAAAAGTTTCGAGAGAGTTTGCCGTAATTAAAGGACAGTATTACACTTGTAATACCTGAGCATTACGGTCGACAGTTAACATTGGCTTCAAACGTCAACATCCTTAGCAACGTGTGATATTTTTCTAATTTTTGGTCCAGTTTAGATTTAAACAGTCTTGTATGCGTAGAGATAGCCTAGTCAGGAACACGGGATCAGCTTGAGACTTCCATTAGGCTCTGTTACTCATCGTTTCTCATCAACAGGATTCTTGGCAGTGCCCAGCGCTCGCGGTGCCCTGTGTCTGGGCGACGTGTCGGAGGAGATTATTACTCCAAATTAGGCGTTGTGGGTCGCATGTTGATGTTGAGGCTCCGAGACGCTCCGCCCTGTCCTGCCTCCCTCTCATCGCCCCCCCCCCCTCTCCCCCCCTCCTCAGCCCCACCCCCGTCCGCATCTGCTTCAGACTCGTCACTTCGCGGTCCGAACTTAACTTTGCAGAGCTTCACGTATGGGTATGTCGATATTCTGTCTTTACTGAAGAGATGCGCCGCATAGCAGAGATACATATAGGGCGAAAGGGCAGCTACTCTGAGAGATCTGTAACATTTTACAGAAGTGAGCTGTTTCGGTTCAACAGTTGTGCAAACTGTGGACGTTTTCCGAATTTCCGAACTTGTGGTTGAGCGGTATTTTACCTCAAGTACCTATGCATTTCATAATTTCGCAGACTCCACAGAAATGACAGAAAAAACTATCCGAGAAACTAAATCGTACCATTATCTATCATAATAATCTCACGATGCTGTGTAAAATTGTTATAATTAATTTTGACTGAAGCGGTAAAATCTTGAAAGGAAGGACTCTACTTGCTTGGATATATTTGAACCGTTATTTTTTTTTTTTTTACGTGGTCGGCTTGGCTTGCTGTGCATGGTACCGTGAGAACACGCTGTCTGATGTCTTGTGTGGACATACCTGATCAGGTCTGGTCCTCACTGGAGGATGTTGTACATGTCTGCCCGGCCTGTCCCCCTCTCACCCGTCCCGTCCCGCTCCGCCCCGCCCCACCCTGCGTGGGGCACCGCGCGCCCGGCGCCACAGAGCACATGGCACCACAACATGTCTGCGTCCTCATTTGCATAATAACACGTAGAGGGCCCCGTCTGTGCAGCTCCATGCGCCCCGCCACACCCCAGGACCGTGCGCCCCGCCACGCCCCGCCACGCCCCGCTGTGCCTCCTCCGAGGGATCAAAGGATCTGCTCGTCCAGCCGGCCGGTGCGGCTGGGTGGGGTGGGGTGGGGTGGGGTGGGATGGGGTGGGGCGGGGCGGGGTGGGGCGGGGCAGGGTGGGGCGGGGTGGGGTGCGGTGGCCAGCCATTCGCGACAGGCTGGAGGTGCCCGGTCTGATCGCCCAATATTTGCATCATTATAATAATGACGATAAGGAAGGGCTGTAGGAGCTGCCCCTCTCGCTCTGGCCTGCCGGCAGTGCGCACTACTTGTTTAAACGTCGCGGGCACTCGGCGCGCCTGGTCTGGTCTGGTCCAGCGAGGACGTGCCGCCGGGCTGGGGCTGGGGCAGGTGGTGTGAGGTAGACCTCGTGCAGCACGAGTTGTCGTAGTTTGTAGTTTGTGCCATGATCGATCAACTAACTGTGCTAAAGAGGAGTGTTGCATATGGGACGGCCGCTGAAGGAGTTGGTTTGGGTTCCCTGCTTCTATTCGCTGTGTCCTTCGTGAGCCCTTGCGCCGGTGCTGTCGCGTGCGGGGGGCGCGTCTAGTTCAGCCGCTGCCCTCTCTCTCACCCCCCAACCGCGCCCCCATCACCCGCCCCTCCCCTTCCCTTCCGTTTCCTCGCCAACAGGGTTCCAGGAAACCTCCGCGCGTTGCATACTTCATGTCCACATCGCAACCCTTTCTCCAAGTCACTATGGTCACGCCCTGTCAGGACGTCAAGGGGCCCACGTGAGCGGGACTCCACAAGAATCACAAATCACTTGCCCATTTTAGGCGACTTCCCCGACCTTTCACCTTCCCGTCATTTTGTTTTCTTTTTCCTTATTTTTTTTTTGGGCCGCCGTGCCATATTTTGCCTTCGTTTTTGTGTCCTTAAGCATACGGTAGGGACTTGGTCGAGCGGACTGCCGTTCACTATTCTCGTGTGAAGAAAATATAAAGTAGAGAAAATTGCGCAAAAATTGGTGAACATTTTGCAGCTTTTGTGGGGAAAGGAGCAGTGCATCGTCCTAGTGTTACCATGAATGCATTGTCTGCCCACTAACTTGCAGCTTGCAGCGCATCATAGGGCTCATTTATGGAAAGGGAGTGGAAACTCTGCTAGAATCTCTCCGATCAGAACGATACTCAGTCCGAACTGAGCAGCAACGGCCAGAGTTCGGCGGCTAAGACAGTCAAGGCAATGTGAAGGATACACGCGAGCTGCACTTAAGTCTGCGCGACTGTTCTTCTTTTTTCTTTGACCTCACTAAGGCTTCCTATTTTTTTCTGCCTTTTCTTCACGATATCACTAAGGCACCCCCGCTCGTACACGTAACCTTATCTCCGAGAAGTATCAACAGCTCGGGCTGTGCTCGCCCTCCTCCCCCTCCCCTTCCCTCGGCGCGGCAGCCCCTGGTCCTCTATCGCCGCCATTTCTCTGCCCCTCCCCTCCCTCTCCCCTCCCCTCCCCTCCCTCTCCCCCCCCCTCCTCCCCCCCCCTCCTCCTCCCCCCCTCCCCGCTGCTACGTCACGCACGCGATATCACGCGACCCCCTCCTCCGGCAATGAAGGTACAACCAACCTGCTTACCTTTTCACCTCGGGATCAGAATGGAGCTCTTGTGCTCAAAAATGAAGCAATGGGTTTAGCCAATCGCCGCGTTATTTCTTCCGTTTTGAAAGAGCAAAACCCATTGCATTAAAATTTTTCGAGCGAAAAGGCCCGTTAAATTCATTTGGAGGAAAGATCCTAGGATTTGCCTTCCTTGTTTGAAATAAGATATACAACGAGCGAGATTTATCGCGGACAAGCCAGTCAAATAGAGTTGCAACTCAGAATACGCACCGCATTTTTACCACAGATCACCAATAATTGAGGAAGCTAACTAAGAAAGTTTAACTCTTCCTGTTTGAGAAATTGTCCCCAATAATCTTTTCATTCTATTTATTTCGGATACTTTGTTTTATGCCTTCCATGTTTCCGTTCGCTGAATTGCCCCAGTGACCGATTACTTTCTAAGCTTACTTCTTGCGGGCCGCACCAAATTACTATTATGAGGAGTGAAAAAAAAATTACCCATACTGCACTGCTTTGTAGAGCAATTTATGCGAGAGGATAGCTGTTATGACATTACCAATGCAGTCGGAAGTGAAACTGTCACACGTTCACTCCTACGAAGCGACGGAACGACGCGGCGGCTCAATAAACTTAACGAACTCACAGGTGCGGGGCAGGGCAGTTGCCTAACTCCCGCGTGCAGTAATTTGGTGCACTAACAGGCCAGCTGGTGGGGCCGGGTCATCCCATAATACCGTCCTGCCTGTCGTGGTCATGTGTCACGAGCCGTGTGTCGGGGGTCAACTCTGCTAGGGCATACTGTATTCTCTGAGCGAGCACGGCGCGCGCGCCGGCTGCTCGACATCGTAAATACCTGAGAATTGGTGTTGAATTATCCATGGAAGTGGAACGCGGACCCGCCGCGCCGCGCCGCGCCGCGCCGCGCCGCGCTCAGAGCGCTTGGTGGTGCGACCCGAGCGACGTACGGTCACCGTGTTCTCCCTCAATATGGATGTGTTTGCCTGGGGGGCCATCCATAAAGTACGTCCGTTTCTCTAGGGCGAAGGGGGGGGGGGTCGAAACAGATCAAAAATACCCGGACGTACTTTATGCACGACCCCTGGTCCGTCGTCTTAATTCTTATTACCGATTGTTGCACTAAAAACTTACGAACGACTGGGTAGGAGGGAAACCTTTCTTTTGGATTAAGTATGAGTCACTCGTCACACCATGTTTCAGCACCATGGAATTAAACGATGATGGTTGCTCCATTTGAGAAAAATCTTGCGGTAGTTTTTTACCCTAAAATTTTCTTGCTGTGTATGAAAGTGACCCGAAATTCGGCGAGAATCGATCTTCTCTGCTACACGTTAGGTATAGTAAGGTAACGAAAACGTTTCGAGACTTTCGCGCTAGCGGCATTATCGGGTGTGATATGCGATGGAGGACCCAGACAACTAGGCCAAAAGGGTCACAACCGTCATATAATAGCGGGGCTCTTGGACAGTTATAGGCAGTTAACCAATGTGTTATTCAATCCGATGCATATATACTTTCCACGGGGCGGGATAGGGTCGTTGTGAAATGACGAATCGATATGACGGTTACACTGTCTGAGAATTTAATGGGCCGTAGCCGTAGTCCGTACTGTACGCACGTCATGGTGTGGTGTGGCGGAAAAATCAGGTCTCACGTATGTTAATAATGCGGGCGCCGCTTGGAGCGCCACCCAGGTATTATAAAGGGCTCAAGGCCTGGCTCCAGGAGAAAAAGAAGACGCATCATGCAGCTAACTCGTGTTCGTCCGCTCGCCATGAAATCCATGGCTTGTAATTTGACCGGATTTCACACCGGAGCAAATCAGATCACAGGAGAGGAGTTGTTCCCACGTTGGAAGGGGCAGCGAGGTCGTGAACGAGGAAGTCCAGTGATGGTGCAGGGACAGGGACCTACGTGAAAGAGTCTTCGGCTTCAAATAAAAATAAGAAACATTTTCTTCTTTTATTTTTGCGAATTTGTGTTCCGATGAACCTACCTTTTAAAGAAAAAATTCTTCGAATATTCGAAGGTTGCTCGGACCAGTACACTATTAAAACCTTACAAAGAATTTCTTCTTCTTACGAAGGATTTTAAGCAAAGTATTTTCTACGCAAGAACGTAGGATATTTTTCGTATTACAAAGGATTTTCTTCGTACTGTATTTTGAAGAATCATGCTTTGTATTACGTATGCTCAAAATCATTTGTAAGGTTTTAACAGTGTAAAATCGAAGGTTTCTTCCTACGAATACGCATTGAAACGGAGACGTGCGCTCAAACGGCAACGTATACGAATACTGTCCATCCCATACCTACCGTGACGATAACAGACCAACACGGTGCTGTACGAATACAAGACAGCAGTGCTCGATGCCCCACAGTTGCAGTAACAGGGTACTGCAGAGCTGCAGCGCTCGTCAAACATCAACTCACACTGGAGTCGTCATGCTGCCCGGAAGTCATTACGGTGATCCACCCTCCTCTCTGTGCATCCCTGCCCTACTGCTGCCCTGCCGCTGCACTGCGGGGCAGGCCGGGTCAGGCGTCATCAGGAGGAGGGTCACCCCGCAGTTGGCCGGTCCCCCTGTGGGCCGCGGGCAGTGAAGCCGGCCACGACGCTCCGTAGTTGTAATCGCGGCGAGGGAAGGGATTGCAAGTTGTAGCGCCCCCCGCTGCCCTCTGCGGCGCTGCTCGGCTCGGGGTGTTGTTTGCGGTGAAGTGGACGGGACGGGGGCCGGGTGATTGCACGCTCACGACACTGGGGGAAAGGGGGGGGGGGGGGGCTC
>CABIKL010001270.1:0-16121 GCA_902196195.1 Aptinothrips rufus | reverse complement strand
GGGGGGGGCCGAGTGCTCGGAGGAAAACGGATTCTCGAACGAGTAAACAAATACATCGAAAGAAGTAGTTTAACTCACACTGGGTGATGAGTCCTCTCCCCGCGCTGCAGTAGCCGTGGTCCTAGCGAGCGGCGGCAGAGTGCTCCTTGCTGACGACAATGGCGCAGAACTTGATCTTCGGCTGAGCACGATCACAGACACAATAACAAATACCACACGCGCACTGATCAAATCACCACTGCACTGCACTGATGGGCACACCGGCAATACGAGGCCCACTGATTTCTTCCGCGACAGCCGCTCCACTCCGCTCGGGTAAAGACCTGGATACTCCGGCAAAGAAACGCGCTGGCTGTCCCGCCTGCTAGTCCGCCATCTTTACTAGTGACTGGGGAGGGAGACAACTGCTGCGACTGCCGCGCTAGCCCAGTATGACAACTAAAGGCGTGGTATGAGAAATTGCGCGCATCGCGTTTCTTTGCCAAGTATCCAGATCTTTAGTGAGGAGCAGTAACAGAGGTTATTACATCATGGGAGATAGCTCTTCATTTTTCTGATCAAGTTTTCGAACACGTCTGCGGTCACTTTGGACGTATCTTGTTTCCCCCATGTGCAGGCGTTCGACGGCCGCGAGCCAAGCAGTCCTCGCCTGGGCCGGGTGTGTGAGTACAGCATGGCGATGAGCTTCTCCTCCACGGGGCCGGACATGCTGCTCAAGTTCTGGAGCAAGGACGAGAACACCTTCACCAGGGTGGACGGCACCTACATCACCACCGACCAGGGTAGGACTCCACTCCCTGCGGGACACTGCCGGCAGGCAGGCTGACAGTGTAGTAGCTGGTGAAAGACGCACCGGATAAGAGCGAGAAAGCGCTCCTTGAGAGCCGGCGTTTGAACCCACGAAAGTTTCTTCACTGAAGACGATTTGAATTATCGCTCGACACTGACGTCACGGGTTCAAATGACGGTGAATTTTACCTTACTCTGCGCACCTTTTTCTGAAATCCATCCCAGCCCAGTAAGCAATACACTCGACCAGCTCTGTGCTCATGTTGCAGGTAGGGGCTGTGGTGGCCACATCCACCAGAACTCGGGGGTGTTCTCCAGCCCGCTGTACCCGGCGCCGTACCGGAACGCCTCGGTCTGTCGCTGGGAGGTCGAGGTGCCCGGGTCCCGAGTGCCCGCCCTGTGGTTCAAAGGTAACGCTCGCGCACCATCCGGGTAACACAGCCAAGCCACCCAAAGGTCACGCGACGTCAAAATGACGTTATTTCACATCACATTCACCTCGTCGTGAAGTTGGTAGGTAGCACGTGAATGGTGTGAGATGACGTCAGTTTAAGTTCTAGTGATGTTTTGGCGATTTAGCTGTGTTGCCTGCCCATGCGTGCTCGTAGACTCCCGCAGACTCTCTGAATGAGACAGCAGTAGCTCATTGTCTTCCTTCTCCTCATTGCAGTGTTCGACTTGGGACCCAGGACCTCCTGCGAGACGGACTACGTCGAGATATTCGATATCGACTCGAGCAACGCGGAGACGAAACGATCGCGATACTGTGCTCAGGTACGCCCAGAGAGCAGGCAACCTAACTTACCTGCCGCACATACAGCACTTCGCTGATCTGATTCAACTGCAAAGCAGCGTTGACAAAACTCTAATATTCGCTGTCGCGGTAGTGGTGCAATCAACTCCAAAAGAACTCGACCATCAAATTTGAACCCCCCCCCCCCCCCCCCCCCCCCCCCCCCCCCCCCCCCCTCCCCCAACCCCTCTCTCCCAATTCAGAATCAAGAGTCTCGTCGCGGTTTGTGCGCCGTCTGATTGTTTTGGTGGTGCCTGTACCCGTCGTTATCGGTTCCAGGACACACCGGCCATCCAGTATGGCAGCAGCCACCGCCTTGTGGTCAAGTACACCACCAGCGTTCGGAACGGCGGCGTCGGCTGGATGGCGGAGTTCAGGGGCGTGGCCTCGGGAGAGCGCGTTCCCATGCACTTGCTGCCAGCCTACCTGCAGAACTGACCACCAGGGACCGCCACTAACTTATTGAAATATTTGTTAAGTGCTAGAATAAATCAGATTTTAATACAAATCGCAGTTCAAAAAATTTAATTCAATCATTTCCTAACACTTTTGCATGCTGCGAAATCAGGAAACGATGACAAATATGTCCAATCAAGCTATTTTTATTGCAGTACAGATCATGCACAGGTTTGAGGTGGTCATCAGTTCGATGGTTGTGGATGCAGAACTCCAGGAGACGGGAGCTGGACTCAGGCATATCCCAGCTGTCTCAATTCGGACAAGCTCTGGCCGTCGTTAGAGTTTTCCTCCACTAAAATCAGTAATGATTTAAAAAAATATTTTTAAAATATTTAGACAAAATGGCTGCAGCAAGATACTTGAACGGACAGAAGAGCACGTACCACAGAAGGGGCTGGAGGGGTTGGTGACGACAGAGAAGGCGCCACGCGCGGGGAACAGGGGGGTGTCCAGCCCGATGGGGGAGCACTTGGCCTTATCGCACTTGCCTGACACGAGCTTCGTAGCGCTAGGGATGTTCCGTCTCCACCTGCACGATGAGGATTCAATACAACAAGACGTGTACTCCCAGGCAGCCTTACGGTGTATACGTAGATCAAACACGGATGGCACAAAACATCGTGCAGATATTGGGGCAACAATAACTAAAAATCGATCTAAAATTTGTTTAAGAGGTTCCCGTCATTTTGGACCAGTTCTCAGATTGACGTCCAGAAATATTTTTACTTTTTTGCCTTTGGATTTTTGGTTGTGAGTGACCCAGAATCTGAGTTTGTTTTTTTCTAAGTTGAATTGATTTAAGTAAAATTTTTGAATTTAGAAGGCAATATGACTCAGATCTTTTACAAATTTTAATAACTTTCACGCAGTTTCATTTCATTCAAACTAAAATTCGAGGTATGGAATCTTTCTCAAGATATTGTTCGTACGTTTGAAATACAGTGGGTTCACTCCTCGGTACAAGGAGTCGCTTATTTCGACTTACAAGAGGCGATTGTGGGCCACGCTGATCTTGTGCCCCCACATGCGACAGGAGCTGTTGACGGCCTCGATGAAGTACTCGTAGGAGCGGAGGTGCGAGCAGCTCAGCACGTCACCCGCGGCTGCGAACATCAACATCAAGTCGCATCCTCAGTTCACTAGGCTGCATGCACCGCGAGCCTGGCCCCGAGCCCGGCCCTCCCCTCACCCGAAGTCAACCTACCTGTCAACGGGATGGAGGCGAGGCCCAGGATGCTTGTAGGTGGTTTGAGTTTCGGCAGTAAACACCCGGGTTGATCCACGCCGCCGTTCAAGTAGAAGTCAACGTGGCCTGGGAAGAAGACTCGGCGATAAAACAACAATCAACATCACCATCATCATCATGCCATGAATATCCGATTGACTGCTACGGATTCTATAATTGAAAGTCTTTCAGGCAAAGGCATCCAAGTGAGAAATTTCGCCATCGATATCGAAACGATATCGTGTGTGATGTCGACCAATGTCGAGATCGACGGCAAAATAATTCCTTAAGTTTCGTCGTTTTCGACGTTTGAAATCCAAACGACGTCGTTCGGAATGTCGAAATCGGCGCCTAACTTGGTTCCCAAAACGACGTCGTTTCTTATATCGACGGCAACACCTACCGATGGAGTGCATCATTCCGAAGCCCAGGGCGATGACGGGCTTGGCGTTGGTGTGGAGCACGTCCACGAACTTGGCCGAGTACTTGTTGAGCCGCACCAGGCGGGGCAGTCCCTCGAAGCCGGGGCCGGCCGGGTCGAACGCTGCACAGAGACAGAGAGAGAGAGACGTAGCTTAGAGCAAAGCACAGAGCGCGGTGGGCTCTTCAGGTTCTAGGCTGGTGAACCTGCTCCTTACTCTGCGCCTCGCCCTTCTTCGACAAGTTGAATTAGTTGATTCTCTCGCAGTGCGTTGGAGACTCTATCTGACCTGTGACGCGGTACACGTTGGTGACGTTCCTGGCGGCGTAGCCACTGATGTGCGCGCCCAGGCTGTGACCCATGAGGTGCATGCGATCCGCGGACGCGCCGTACAAGTCGATCAGGCTCCGCATCAACCTGGTGGAATGTCAGTCGCGTTGAGGACTTCACTCTCCACACCGAGACAAAGTCAGTAGTCAGCTGTTAGTGCTCACCAGGCGATCTGCCTCCCGACAATTCTGGTGTTGGATGTCGCTTTCAGGTAGTTAGGATTCATTGAGCCGTTCCCCCAGTCGACGATAATCACATTGCCGTCGACCTAAGCGTGAACGATATTAATATCTTGCTCAGACTTAACAATGAAAAAATATGAAATCCACCTTACACTTTTAAAAATTTTAAATACGTCAGTTATAAGCCTTCCTGTTGATCCTTCGTAAATTTGAAAAAAAAAAAAATATGTCTCGTTTGCCATACACTCAGTGGCGTCGCCAGGAATTTTTCCGAGGGGGGGCGCGGAATTTTTTTTTATTTTTAAGATTGCCTACTTTTCTGGAGCAACGGAGCAAAGAGATCAAAAAACAGCGTTTTTTAACAACTATTTATTGCCAGCAATACACAATTTTGAGGTAAAATTAATCTAAAATAAATAAATGTGCTTTTATTGATCATTGCCAAACATTTTCTATTTTAGGGTTATAGTAATAGTGCCTATTGTCACCTACCCGCGCGCGACCCGAGCCTAGCCCGGCAGCAACCCCCCCCCCCCCCCCCCCCCCCCCCTCTTTGCGTTTTTCATCGGATCTGAGCGAATCTCAGGAGGGGCCCGGCCGAGCCGAGGGGGGGCTCAGCCCCCCCTGAGCCCCCCCGTGGCGACGCCACTGCATACACTTGCCATATCAGTCAACTGATACTTTTTTTTATAGTTTCAGAAGACCCATAAATTTACGACCTCTATAAATTCACGGTGAATCGAGTCGGAATCTTTAATCAGAAATTCATAACAACATTCTAACGTGTAAGAAAGGAAATGGAAATGTCGCTGATCTCGATTGATGCGCACTTTGCTAAGTATTGCGTCCTTGAGCTCGGCCATCCACGAAACGTTGCCGGTGTTGAGGTAGCCGTGGCTGATGAAGAAGGTGGTCCTGTCCGGCGAGAAGGAGGCCCCGTCCATGGACAGGGGCGGCGCCGAGGAGATGACGTAGCGCTCGGGCGCCTCCCTGTCGACCAATCAGGGGAGTCAGAGTCACCTGACATGCTGCTTCTCTCTCCGCTACCGTCTCCAAGTCCTCTCGTTCAGAAAAATACGTAACAAAGATTGTGTGGCAACTCAATATATAAAATTAAAAAAAATCATTTCGAAGAAAATTTGAAGTTTGTTTTGGACTAAAGTCCAAAACGTGTTCCGCAGCTTCTTGTTAATTTCAAAATGAAATTGAAAATCTTGTTTTACCCCCGGATTTCCGGTTGGCACGCACCTGGTGTACAGGTAGAAGCGGACGTCAATCAAATCGGGCAAGTCGGGCATGGGCAGCGGTCGTAGGAGTGAGACCCAGGGTGACCGGAAGCTCAGGCAGCCGAGGAACCGGAAGCAGATCTCATCGTGCGAGCGCCGCTCCACTGCGAACCTGAGGCAGGTGAGAGGTTAGGGAAGGGCTCGGCGAGTAAGCTGCAAAGTCAAACCAGAGAGAATCGACCTTGAACTTGTTTTCAAAAGGGAAATACAAGAAGAAGAAAGTGTCGTTTACCTGTAAACATCCTTTGCCATGGTATGAACGTTGTTGACAGCACTGTTGAAGCCGTTCCTCGCCACTTGCACCACTCTGGACACGAATGACTCACGGGGGCTGGAGTCTGCGAGCGTCAATCAGACCATGACTCATTCACCCGAGGCTGACGAGCTCTGAGCCTTCAAAACATTGTCTCTAATACAAAATAATAAACGGTGAATTTAAAAAAAAATGAATGTGTTTAAAGCTTACTTATTTTTAGACAGAAACTAGACTCTTTTCAATGTTTTTCCACTGAGATGGAAATTTCTATCAAAGTATAGCGTTGGTATGTGGGGGAGAAGTGGGACTAAAGATAGAGCAAGGGCGGGCAGAGTGAGACAGCGAGCGATGCGGCCGGTATGAGAGCGAGAGCGAGTGAGAGAAGAGAGGGCGTTCCTCATGCCTGGCGGCTGTGAGATGACAGGGGCGGCCGGCGGTGAGAGAGACGCAGTTTGTATGAGAGCGAAAGGGCCGGGATATAGCCTTCTCTCTCGCACTCACACGGCCTGCATGAGACTCCACCTCACTCGCACGTCGTTCCCCCGTGAGATGGTCGCACCTTGCGCGTTGACGGGCAGGGCCGCCACCAGGAGCAGGCCCAGCAGCAGGGCGAGTCCAAGACGCCGGAACATCGCACGGGCTCACTTGTCGCACACAGCTAGAACTGAACAGCCGGAGCCGCGCCACGACGCGCGCTTTAAATAATGAGGGGGGGGGGGGGGGGGGGGCGGCGCACAGGTGGAGCATGCAGCGTCTTAGCGTCTTGCATCCATGTACAAGTGACGCGCTACGCCGCGATGCTCAGTGCTTGTGCTTGAACCATTCAGACCCAGCTCTAGCTCTGCTTGTGGGAGGGGAGGGCCCTCATAATGCTGCTGGCACCTGCATGACCACAGCCTTCGAGACTATCGACTTCAAAAGAGTTCGATCGCGGCCTTCCGCGCCGTACGAGACCTCGCGAAGTAGGCACAGAGACGTGCTCATGAAATTCGAATTCACACACATTATGCATCCCCTGTTCCTTCTAGGGGCAAGGCGTGTGGGGTGGGTGTGGGGCTCGGAGCGGAGACTGGCGGGCCGTAGGGTGTCTAGGCCGCCCGGCGGGGTGTTCCGGGTGAAAGCAATGGGTAGGCGAGCCGTTACATAACTCGACAGCTAATCAAGACCCTCCCCGCCCACGACCGACGACAGCCACCCCCAAGGTCACGGCCGGCGCACGGCGACCAGCAGCACCACACTCACAAACCATCTCCCTAAACGTTTTATATTTCGACGCGACACGGCTGGGCTGATGATGACTGCAGCAGGTGGCGGCTGCCCGGGCCTCTCCAATCGTCGCACGGAATCTATGATGCGTGAACGTTGTTATTCTCCCCTGCAGTCAATAGGAATTCTGTTCACTACCAGCCGGGCCCATTCATGTGGCTGACTCGCCTCGACGAGCAAAACAAACTGCTGCTCTGGTTATTTAGATTGGCTGGTAGCAGAGAAGATTTCTGTCATGCGGTCTTCCACCCAAACTATCAAGCTTCCTTTAATTAATTGACCGTAACCCTTGTCTGATCGTGTATGTGCTTTATGTGCATTGGACGATTGGACTAGAGGCACGTTTCACACGCGCTGTTATTACGAAACTTGAATGGGAACTCGGCGAATGGTTCAAATTACGCTATTGATCTTCGTGAGTCTCGGTGGTTCTTCAATCACGAGGGCTGTGCAAGATGAAGAGCGAACTGAGGGTGCGGGGCGGGGCGGGGCGAGGGAGGGGCGGGGCGGGGCGAGGGCGAGGCGAGGGCGGGGCAGGTGGGGCGGGTAGGGTGGGGTTGTTGCCCCTCCGTCCGGTCGGGGCGGCTGAGGGAGGCTATTTAACCGGATGCGGCGGCCTCCAGGGTTCCAGTTCACGATCAGCAACCATGGAGTACGGCAAGTGGCTACTGATACAGGTGAGATGTCTGTGGCCTCTCGAGTGCATCTTCTGTTTACTGATATCTCAGCAAGTGTCGCTTTAGTGCCGGGTAAAATGGAATTAAACAGTACTTGACAGTGCCATATCCGACTGTCAAAGACCATGCGGGACCTTCGAAAACACTTTTGAAGCTTTTTGATATTTTTGGAGACTATTTCGGTGCATTTCAGGCTAGGAGTTTTGAGACTTGTGGGGAATATCCGAGAATTTTGTTCGACTCTTTTCGACCATGTAAAGGGATGTTTTGGAGTACGTAACCCTCGGTCGAATACTTGAAGTGTTATTCAACTTAACCAGTTTCTAACCACACGCCCATTCCAATCCCGCCCTGCTTGCTCCGGGTGTTGCAACCCAGTCCCAGTGTCAGGTGGTCAACCACGCGCGACCCCTCTTGACCTCACCGCGAGGCCGGGGTATGTGGATTCTCAAGGGCAGCGGGAATGACACCACACGATATAAGCGAAAGAAATGTAGAGAATAAGAGTGAAGTACTTACCGTCGACCTCAAATAGAGAAATTATTAAAAACATCACGGACGAAAATGGAAAGACTCGTATTTTAACACTAGTCTTGAAGAACTTCATTCGGACACCGTTTTATTTCCCTGGGTGACAAGTGACAATCGATCTCGCCCTTCCAGGTGCTGTTGGTGGGGGTCTCCCTAGCCCGGCCGCAAGGCGATGTCTTCCAGCTGGCGAGGCAAATCGGAATGAGGACATTCGGGCATCAACAGCCACAACAGCAACAACAACAACAAGTCAACTTCCTCCAGCAGCCCCAGAGGCCTGCCGTCAGAGCTCAGCCCCAGCCCCAGCCGCAGCAGCAGGTGTTCGGGCAGCAGCAGCAGTTCGCAAAGACACCGCAGGTATTGGAACGGATGCTGCTGGTTATGAAAGCAGACAAAAAGAAAAAAATTCTACCTGCGTTCAGTATTTGAAGTCCCAAACTTTCAAATAGTTACCAATTAAGAAAAATTTATCTTTGATCCCTATCCAAGCTCCAGAGAGGTGTTTTGTCTGTTTACGACCGCTTGCTTTACTTTGACCCTTTCGGTTTACCTTCCTTTGCCCTTGTTCGCAGGCCGGTGGAACTACGACGACCTCTGGTGACGGCGCGCAGACGTTCCAGCAGATCAACACTCGCGCCCAGCCGCAGCAGCAGCAGCAGCCGCTGCAGCAGCAGACCAGAACCTTCGCCGCCGCAGCAAGGTAGGGCCGCTCTGCACCGTCAAGAGCAAAGTTAGAAAGGTGAATTTGGACTCTAAACATTCGACTGATTTTTTTTAATTTTTTTTTTCCAGGCCGCTGATAGACTCTGCTCAGCAGAACTTCTTCCAGCGTGGACCCGCGCCCGTCCGCGCCCCCATCCCCGCCCCCGCACCCGCTCTCACCCCCACCGCCTTCCCCTCGCCCGCCCCCACGCCCGTGGAGCTGTTCAACTCCGTGCCCGCCCCCGTGCAGCAGCACGACGCCCAGGTGTTCTCGCGCCGCCCCCCGCCGCCCCCCGCCCCCGCAGCGGTCCCAGCGGTAAGTCGCGGTGCTGCCTACCGAGTGCAAACACAAGGCGAGCTGCACACCTGAACACACACTCACCCACACAATCACACTGTCGCGTCAAACACTGCCCTTCAGATTGCCCCTCGTGCACCTCTCCTCAGTTCGGGACGAGTTTCATTGTAAATGTCTGGTCTGGTCACACCACTCTGACGAGTTTCAAGGTCACATCAGAGACGTTTACTCTACAATTTCTTGTCGAAGGATTGTTCCCTTCCTAGAGCCATTTTAAAATTGACTTTAAGCTAGTGTATAACGCTTAGAGGTGCGACCGTCTCCCCGCACATGACATGTGGTCGGCAGTATAAACTTGAACTTGAACCTGAACTTGAAGGAGATACTCAGTCCTCGTTATTTTTTTTATTTTTTTTTATTTCTAATTGCGATTGTACCAGAGCAGTATTACTGACTAAACAAACAGTTCGTGCAACATTGACGGACTTACTTTTTAAAAAAATGTGAAAAGCTCCCATCGAAGCCCAGGAACAAAAGCGCAAAAAAACAAAAAACTTTTTTTGCATTTTTTTAACAGCTCAATCTAGTTTTATTCTTTTAATCCGTGTCTTCATCGTTCACTGCGAAAAAAAGAAACGATGGAATGATATGCGTACAATTTCTGAAATTTGCATCGCAGTATCGAAAACACGAGCACTTTCGTGAAAATGTGTGAGTTCAAGACCGCATTTAATATCATGGTGGTCTAGAAAAACGCGTCAAAGTTTAAATCCATAAATGTAGGGATTACAGTCCGACGCAGTCCGGCGAAAGTCCGCAATCTGCGTGTTCATATTGGCTGCCCCCCCCCCCCCCCCCCCCCCCCCCCTCCGGGGGATGGACGCTTGCCTCGTAAGACGCAGTGTGCGCCGGGTGAGTGGGCAACCAAGCCTGCTCTGACCGCCGCGCGCTGCATCCCTAAAGCTCTGGCATTGGCGTCCCCTCCGGGCGGCTAGGTTAGGTAGGTTGGGTAGGCTGGTTAGGTTAGGTTAGATTAGGTAAGATACGGGATTGCCGTTCGGTATGAGAAGTGCTGCAGTTGATATTCCACCCCCCTCCCCAGCCCCAGACCGTGCAGCAGTTCAGACAGCCCGGCCAGCAGCGGCAGCAGGACACCCAGCGCTTCCAGCAGGCCGTCAACTCCCTGCCGGTCGTGATGCAGGACACCACCGGCTTCCAGCCGCAGCCCGACGAGCTGCCCGCCTTCCTGCCCCAGCAGGACCCCGCCAGCTTCCAGCAGGACTTCCAGCAGGACAGCTTCGAGACGGTGCGCACTGCCCCGGTAAGAGAGAGCCCCTTCCAACCTGGTCAGCGTACACATGCGCCCGCACGAACGTAACGCGTTTATAGTCATTTATGCGAGATCAGCCGAGAAATTAAAATGAGAACAATTTCGATCAAATCGCAAATTTAAGATAAAGTGTTACTACTTATTTTTATTTAATATTCAGACTCCCGGACTGCGCAGTCCGCCTGACAAAGAATAAGGAAAAAGACGACAGAATTTTTTTTTTAGAAAATTTAAATCCAAAATGTGTAAGGGAACGTACACAAACCACGTGGTGCAATCTAGGGGAGGGGGTTGTTGGCCCGAAAACCACGGTCTTATGCTTTTACATGGGAAAGGTAGGTAAAATAGCACCACGAAGGGGGAGGGGGGTGTCCAAGATGGCCCAAATTCCGACCACGTGGTTTGTGTTCGTCCCCTTTGTCGAAACTCTTGTTCTGTGGGTGTTAATTAACATTTTCTATTTATTTCCTCGCAGGTGACCCGCACTCGTTCGCAGGCCCGCCGGCCGGTGCCCGCCCAACAGCCCTCTGAGGTCATGACCCCCACCCGCCAGGCTCCTCTCAGATCCAACCCCATCAGGGTGGCCCCCGCCCCCGCCCCCGCCCCCAGCACCGCCTTCTCTGACGACCAGGGCAGCCTGGACGAGGACGACAAGCTGTTCAAGGAGCAGGCCCAGAACGCGCACTACACCTTCGCCTCCGCCGTGGACGACCGGATGACGGACAACTCCCAGGTAACAGAAAGAGGGCGTACACAGCAAAATAAAACCCGATATTCCAAGGAAAGCTACTTTACGCTTTCCAATCTCAAGTTTTCTGCGCCACTTTGAAGTTTCTAGAAGCCCTTGAAGTTGGCATTCCTTGCAATTCGAGACTTATCTTTGCTGTGATGGAGCCCGTTTCTGGGCTCTTACTTTCGGAGGTGACTGTACCGAGCTGTTCGTCTCGTCAGGTGCGGCAGGAGACCCGGGACGGCCTCAACCTGTCCGGGCTGTACTCGTATTCTGACGGCTTCTTCCGGCGCACGGTGCACTACGAGGCGGACGAGAACGGCTACCGCGTCACCAAGGAGGAGGTGGAGCCCATCGGCGACGGCCCCGTGCTCAACCCGGACGGCGCCGCCGACGTGGCCGCTCAGATCTCCGGCACTGACTTCCGGTACCGCATCACCTCGGACGACATCAAGGAGCGCAAGGAGGGCGAGAGGCAGCCCGTGCAGCGGCAGCAAGTCAGCGCGTGAGACTCCCAGCACGCCGACGACATCCCCACACGTACCTGAGACTAGACGACAAGAGCACGGCGCTCTCCCACGACCAAGCAACTCAGACTAGACTGTGAGGAAGTGGCGCCACCTCGATACCGACCTACTATTTATTATTATTTCAGATATTGTTGTTTTCAAAATAGATAAAAAGAGACTGCCTTTTCAAACTCACGATACGACGGGTAAATTTTTAGTCATACTGCAGCCTATGTATTTTTCGTAAGTGTTTGTTATTGTGATATAACCGAGTGAGAAATGCCACTGGAAACGATATCGAAACGGTATCGAAACGACGTCGATTTCGCACTTTCGATATCGTTTCGACATTGTTTCGATATGGTTTCGGATCTCATTTCTCATTGGGAATTGTTCTTTCAGTAAATGTATAAAGATTAAAACAGGTCTCATTTATTGATCTACCCTATCTTTAGGATACAAATAGAATCGGAGGACCAACAACCCATAGAGGAATGAAAACATTTCTATTGCACTCTTACCACTTATATACATACATCATAGTAACAATAAATAATAATCCAAAAGCCAAAATATTTGGTACTATTTGATCGGAGTGGCTTTTCTTCCGAGATCATACAAAAAAAATACGATTGTCTTATCACATCGGTCACTAACCGTTAATCACAAGTATTGCCAAGTCCATGCTGAAGATGGTCTCGCTTCTCCTCGAGCTGGGAGCTCGCGAGACTCTGAAGACGTGAGGATGGCGGTCCACCTCCTCGTCACTGGTGGCTCCTGGTGCGCTGCGCGGAGGGGCGTGGCTTCCGGCGCGGCCTGGAGAAGGAGAGGCGGTGCGGCACGAGCAGCGAGCGGTCTGCAGCAAGACGCAAGGCGGTGAAGTGAGAGCGAGCTACCATCTCCTCGGAATACATCCCGCGAATTATTTGAAGTATTTAAGAGAAAATGGTGGAGTGTATTCCACAATATTCCACACGTGTTCCAGCAGATAATGTAATTTTTCGAAAAAATGGTTTTTTAATTTCGTCGATAATGCATGGAATATGTTCTATTTCGTAGAATAACGCCAGTAGTAATAGGGTAGTTACAAGATTCACTATAATTTCGTGGAATCTTCGCGATTTTCGTGATTTTATACAGGAATCAATTAGGAGAGTTGGAATACTTTAGGAATGTCCGGTGACAAGTACCATGCTCGACCCTACAGCCCGTCATGTCATTTCACCTGGGAAGGCCGTGTCGTCGTCCAGGGCGGTGACGGACGGGGTGGGCGCGGACACCCTGCGGCGCTGCAGCTCGGGCAGCAGGGGGCGGCGCTGGTCGAGGGTCGGGGACAGCAGCGGCGACAACAACGACGCCGAGCTGAGGTCGCTCAGCGTGTCTCCCTCGTCGGCCTGCGGGTCGGCGTCCCAGCTCCCCACCGCCACGCCAGTCTCCATCGTGCTGGGGTCCACCGTGGTGGGGTCCATGGTGGTGCTGTAGGACGGCTCCCAGCTGCAGGTGCTCGAGCCGCTGCAGCTGTCCTGCGCACTCCCGCGCCGTGACGCTGCGCACAACGTGTTAGGGGTCGTCCATAAATGACGTAAGACGAATAACCTAACGTCACCATGCTATAGGACCATAAGACAGGCTCGAACCCCCGCCCCCCACCTAAGAGCCTTACGTAATTTATGGACAGCCCCTTATTGAGGGGTGACTGCGACAGTAAGAGTGCACGCCACTGCACAACAACGCGGCACATCAGACGAGGCCGGAACGGGTTTAACATAAGGAAGCTAACAGGCCTGCTCATTGGCTTACGTCAGTTATACGGCTGCTGGAGATACTTCAATTTTGCCTTGTTGGCTGTTTTTCTTTTCTTCGCCGATCCGGTCCCTACCCGAGGTGATGGTGGTGTTGGTGACCTCGGTGAGGTCCGAGTCGTGGTCCGTGACGTGCACGCGCGGCATGCCCTGCAGGTAGGAGTCCGGCGTCCACTGCGGCCCGCAGCCCCCCTGGGGCGCGGCGGGGCGCGGGGGGTCCGGGGCCTCGGGGAGCAGCTCCGCGGGGGGCGGGGAGAGCTCTGACGTCACCCTGCAAGAGAGCGCACTCCCATCAGTGTGACGGTCTAGAGCAAAAACACATTGAAAGTATGCTTCTTTGTGCGTGAGGTGTAAGCGGGGGGCCTGCCGCCGACGCGCACCTGATCCTGACGAGCGGGCGGTGGGTGTTCGACGGCGTGGAGTCGCGCGGCAGCTCCTCGGCGCTGCCCTCCGCGCTGCCGGCCTCGCTGCCCGCCGCGCTGTCCTCCGCCTGCTCCGCGCTGCCCTCCGTCTCCTCCTCGCTGTCCTCGTCGGACAGGGAGGACTCCTGCCCCTCCTGCGAGGTGGTCGGCGAGCCGCGCGCCAGGCGGGCCTCCCGCAGCTCCCGCGCCGCGTTCTCCTCCATCAACGCCCTGCGGCAGGAGCGACGCGTGAACAGAAACAAAAGGAAAAGAGAGCGCTCGTATTTGAACCCGCGAAGTCCGAGTTTACTTACTCTGCCTTCTGCTTAAGGATCTTCTGGGCGTCAGGGTAGTACACCAGCGTCTCGTGAAGATCATTCTTACTAAGAACGAATAAATTAGAGAATCCTTTGGACCTGCAAGAGAGCTCAAAATAATAACTCTGACACGAAGGTTGTTGGAGGCGTGTAATGTCGTGGGGATATCATGACGGTATACCTTACGTCAGCTGTCCTGCGGTTACCCCCCGCCAGGGCGAGCAGGCTTATCTCCCCGAACACAGAGCCCTCGCCCAGGGTGGCGAGCACCTCGCCGTTGGTAGGCGCCAGCACCTCGACCTGCCCCGTCTTCACGATGTACATCTCCTTGCCCACCTCGTTCTAGGAAAAAAAAACAACAGATAACTAACTTTAGATGAGACCTGCGATGGAAAACCGAATAACTCGCACGAGAGTCCTGATCCACCACCCACCTTCCTGCAGATGAAGTCCCCCGGCAGGTAGAGCACGGAGCGCAGCTTGAGCACCAGGTCTCTGATGAGCGCCTGGTCGCCGATCTTGTTGAACAGGTGCACCTTGCTGAGCGTGCCGCCGTGCACGTCGATCGCCACGTCTGTCTTGAGCTTCTGCGGCAGCGAGTTGAGTATCTTGGCCTCGTCTGGGACAGTGAAGCGTAATTAGGTTAGGTTTGGTTAGGTTAGGTTAGGTTAAGTTAGGTTAGGTTAGATTAGGTTAGGTTTGGTTTGGTTCCAGACCGGAGCGAGTCTGCTCCACCTACCGAAGGGCTGGTTCTGGTCGGTGAAGGTGAACCAGCTCTGCACTCGGCGCTGAACATGATCGGGCAGGTTCAGTCGCCGCATGTGCTCCAGCGTCTCGTCCAGTCGCTTGCGGTGCTCCGTCCGGGTGCGCGTCGCGGTCGCGACGATGTCCCGGATCTGTCCGATGAGCAGGGCGAACACGAACACCCCCATGAGCCAGGAGCACGTCATGAACAGGTACTCCCCCTCCGTCTCCGGCCGCGGGTTCTTCCCCACCGAGGTCGCCGTCTTGGTCGCGAAGTAAAAGCAGCGGATGTACCTGCACGAGCCGCATAAAAAACGGAACAAAATGACGAAAATTTTGAAAACAAGGTTACAGTGAAATAACTATACATTTACTCCGGCAATTTTTCTAAGTTATGGGCTAGATGGGCCAAAACCATTTCTGAGTCATAATTAAATTGAAGAACTATATAGAAATATTAGAAATTTTTTTTACTAATAATATTCTATCCAGAAAATAATAAACTACAGTGTTTCGGAGGAGAAGTAGACTCCCTACGAACTGAAGGTAATTGAAACAGCTAACAATCAACGTAATCTCATCATGACTTCACTCACGCGTTGCCCGCCCCTCCGGCGAAGGTCCACGAGTTGGAGCCCAAGCCCTCCCGCGCCGAGAAGGCGTAGTAGCCGCACGCGTTCAGGTGCACCAGGTACATCATGTAGCAGAGCGTGCGCGCCACGCGCACCAGGTAGGGCGACATGAGCAGGCTGTCCAGGTGGTCGAACAGCTCCCAGAACGTCTGGATCTGCGGGAACACCAAGTCAAGCAGTGGCGCCCGCAGGGTCGTGAGGCTGGATTGGCGCTCGCCCACCTCCCATAAGGGAGAGGAGCAGGGGGACATTTTGTTTCTAACAGGGTTGTTACAAGACTGACGTTTCCCTGACAAATCCCTGACGTAAATGTAGATTTTCCTTGCCTTCTACAAACAAGGCACGTGACCGCATAGTTGTGAGAGACAAAAAAATAAGTGCTAACGAAATCGTTGTTTTCGAGGATACTTAGAAACTAAGTAACCAACAAAAAAATTTAGC
>CABIKL010001269.1:0-16125 GCA_902196195.1 Aptinothrips rufus | reverse complement strand
GAGCTGGGGTAGCCGGGCACGGGGCAGGGAGTGCGGGAATCATATAATCATATAATCATAGTGCGGGGCGGGGCGTCCTGAGGTAGAGCTAGAGCTGGGGTAGCCGGGCACGGGGCAGGAGTGCGGGAATCATAAGCGATATGGTCCGTGTACTTGTACACGCCCACAATTTTCAATGTTATGTGTGCTTGTAGCTCTTCATATTAATGTACAGTAAGTGCATAAATCGGCGGAGTTACGTTATTTGGTTTCTTGTTTTTGATAATATTTTGGATAAGAACGCTTATGAATGGTAAGGACAGAAGAATAGGATGTACCAGGATCGCCCCTGGGGATCGAATCCTCGAATGTCTTAGTCATTAGATAGGGCTCGTGCATCAGCGACACTTTGCCCTTTACTTCGCCCTTCACAGGCGAAGGACGAAGGGCCGCGGGTGCAGGCCGAGGCGAATGGGTTGCCTAACCGCTGGGCGCCAAGTGCTAGTCGGCCTAGTGCAGTCATTGACGGCAATCAATTGGTCGATTGCAAGCACATGATCCGACGCATCACGCAACGAGCCTTCAAATGTGGGCTGTACGCCTATGTCCCAGTAAGTTCCAGACGTGAAAGGCAGCTGAAGTGCTTTACGTTTCTTGCAGAGGAAAAGCAGACGGACAAAAAGAAAGAGAGCAGCGAGGGGAACGAAGGGGGAGAGGAGCAAGAAAGTGATAATGAAGAGGAAGAGGAGGCAGAAGAGGAGGCCACGGAGAGTGGAGGGGAGGAGGACGAGGAGGAGCAGGAAGAACAAGAGGAAGATGAAGGAGGCCGAGAGGATGACTACGTCGACGACCAGCCGCTCCCCCAGCAGCCCCTTGCGCCAGGTACTGCATCAAGAGCACCATCCTATATAGAGCTCGAATTACATCAAGAACTAGGACTTACACTTCGGTCTGTTTCAGAAATTAAGTTCCCATGGCTAGCCTGCCCGCAGGACATCGCAGTGGAGCTTCCCCCTGGACGAGAGCTCGCGAGCGTCGCGCTGGACAAGCCCAGGCTCAGCCCCGGAATCAGCTGGAAACGGTAACGAACTAATCTGTTGAGAGATTTGAGGCTTTAGTGTCCTGTCTAATAGCTTCTCGCTCCCGCCGCAGTGACGTCGCCTCAGAGCCGGCCTGGGGAATGAAGAGGCATGCGGAGCTTCCCCTTGGTGACCTTGCAGTGACCTTCCGAGCCAAGGACCCGCAGACTCGTCGCAAGGCATCCTGTGTGGTCATCGTCTCAGTTAGACGTACGCTTTCGTCTCATAATTGGTTTTTCTTTACTCCCTCCCGGATTATGCACTTTTCTGATCATATGTTAATGCAGGTCTAAAAACTGTTACGTAAGAATGCTGTATATTAACATGCGATCCGACCTTGTCCTACAGGAAGCCAGTCGCCATTCATTTCCTGCCCGAAGGACGTCAGGGCGAAAGTGACCGGAAGGAAGAGGTCGGCCGTGGTTACTTGGAAAGAACCAACAGTGAGCGACAACGTGGGAGTTGTCAGACTACACCGCTCCAGGGTAAGAACTACTAAATTTCTTTTTATCGAAATGAGCTGGCGCACTTCTGAAAGCCGATTCATTTAGTACAAGAGAAGGCTTCTTCACCTTGCCGAATCACGACCGGGCCGGAGTCCAGAAAATCTTCACCACTTCATATAGTCGCCCTGCTTAACTATAAATTCTGACTGGATATGCCTGAATTTGAGTTTGACCTGGTCCCTGTTCTGCAAAGGGACAGTGTGGGAGAGTGTGCATTGATTCTGGTTTCGTTTGGCCACCAGGATCCTGGCTCGAGGTTCCCCATCGGCAAGACGTTGGTGACTTACGAGGTCGCTGACGCCGTGGGTCTGACGGCCACCTGTAGTTTCCTGGTGGATGTCCGAGGCCCAGCGTAACGAGAACCCGCCAGCAGTGCAGTGAGAGCGACGCTGCTCCGTAATCCATTCTTCAAACTTAACTTTGGATATTGAGCTTTTTCGCTTTTTGAGGAAAAGGGCAGTGCTTCGATCCCAACGGATAGTCGTGCAAAACTCGTTTTGTGAAGTTGTGAGGATGAAGTGCAAGATCTATATTAGAATATTGTATATATAGGTTTAAATACTGTACTAAACGTGTTTCCTAATTATTATAACTTTTAGAAACGATTGTGCCTGTGCAGCGGTCGCAAATTTTACGAGATATTTACGAAGCGCCTTTTGGTTAATGGTGTTAATGAAAGGTACGGGTCAAACATTTGAAGTCTCTGTGGGTCATAGATGGCGTATCCAGTTAACGCAAGCGGGGCTCGTGCCGACGGCCAGAGCGCCAGATCCTGTGAGGAATGCAGTCGGAAATGGTATAGAAACGATATCGAATCGACATCGATTTTACACTTTCGGTGTCTATTCGACATCGTTTTTATATCTTTTCAGCTTTAGAAAGAACGGATATGTACTCTAAAATCTGTCACATGCATAATACGGGTGCGACTGCTTACGCGTCCTTAATGAGCACTCAGGTTTCATGTTATAGGTAGTAGTAAGGATTTAAGATAAAGATGTTAGTGCTGTGTCAATAATTTTATTGTTTTGGTCTTGTTTTTGTATTTATGATGTAATGTATAATTTATCAAGTTTCATACAACCTAGATATAATTTTGTACCTATGGTTGAAGATCAAGCACTATCAGTTCATATTTGGAATTATGCACAGTGAACATTATGAGACATGAATCGTTCCAGTGACAAAATGATGCTGCTCGAAGATATCACCAATATTCCTGCAGGTACTGTTTGAAGATGAGAATTTCTGAAGGTTTCCTTCTTTCTGTATTTTGACAGTGGGGTCTTTTTCACATTGTGTGTCGAACGGTGCTCATCGCTTGTTGCATAACAAAAATTCTTGGGTGTATACTGTACTGAGACTAATAATAAAATAGTAGCATTAGTTAACAGGTGTATACTGGTTCATGCGTCACAAGCAGGTACCGAAATTCCAATAAGAAACAAACTGTCGAGCTTAGGCTTGGTTACAGTTTATTTTCATTACTTTTTACACATCGAGCTTGAAACAGACTTGAAGCTGAATAAGTTAAATTGCCATTTATATGAATCCATAAATGAAAAGTGACCTTCAGCTCATCAATTATCTAAAACAGTAGTAATAATACACATGGAAATAAAACTACTGTCCATTTCAATGATGCCACATCCCTAATTTACGTAAAAATATTAGGTATTTGCAACTCCACAGAAATTAATTCATAAATGAACCATGGCATCCTGAACACTGCACAAAAGTGAATGGAAATTCTAATTTGTCGGGATGTGCTTATGCCACCTGCATACACCTTTTACAATCTCAGGTAACATTATATCCAGAGAGATCTCAGAATTTGCTTCAGAAGTTCTCAATGAAAGTATCCATAAGGAGGTAGTAACAATTGAACACTTCATGACTTTTGGTAGAAGTAAAGTGAAGAAGAACGTATTTGTTTGGACCCATGATGGACCAGAGTTATAATAATTGGATGGAAAATGAAGAAAGATAGGAAAGCTAGAAATCTTTCAAAATTTGTAATCTTAATCTACTTCCTTGTCTTTTATCACTGGTCTAGGAAATTCCTTCAATACGAGCCTCGAATTTATTTTTTTGAGGCTACTACGCAATCATAACGGAATTGTGAGTACCCCACCCAGTAAGAAATGGTGATCAAAATGATTTCCATTCGACGTCGAAAAGACTTCGAATCAACCGACCGGTTCTCACTGGGCAGGATCAAACATTTCTTGTTGTTCGTCTTCACTTTTTCCTCTCCTTTCACACAACCCAACTCATTTCTTTATGTTCTTCACTGACACTCCTTACCTCACTTCGTCACTCATTGCCCGCTTATGGTACTAATCTTTATTCTATGCATATTTGCTGAATCAAATTGAACATCGTTTTAAAGAGTAATTCAAGGAGGTTGTATTCTACAGCATAACCAACATTCAGATGATTCATGACTTATTTCTCAATAAAATTTTACATGACTGACAATGTTAATTCAATAGAAACATCATGAGAGTCCAAGTAAATAAACTTTAAAAAGACATTAACAAAACTATTTACATCAGAGAAACTTTTTCATTAGACTAGAAACAAAAATACCAACCAAATCACATGCAGGAATGACTTGCTGGATAGGATGGTAGCTCACAATATTGCCGACAAAAGAAGTGCCCTATAATACAAAAGAAGTACCCTATTATAATGAAAGAAAAATAAAACGAAGACTCGATACGACACTCTATAGAAAAATAGAAACAGGATAACAACTGAAACAGACGCTTACTTTTAAGTCCTCTTTGCTCGTTGGGAGTCGGTCTACTCGTTGCCCCTTCTGATTCAA
This sequence comes from Aptinothrips rufus, assembly GCA_902196195.1. Classification (NCBI taxonomy): domain Eukaryota; kingdom Metazoa; phylum Arthropoda; class Insecta; order Thysanoptera; family Thripidae; genus Aptinothrips; species Aptinothrips rufus. The sequence goes on along the minus strand of CABIKL010001269.1, from coordinate 11,728 downwards.
CTTCAATAAAATTTTACAAACAAAACAGGTTTTGATCAGGCATGAGCCAGACAAATTTCTTTGTTTGGACAAAAAATTTCAAACAAGCGGCGTCTTCAGAGGAAGCTGAAGACCGGCATTCATTTCAAAGTTTGAGATAAGTCATGACAGTCGAGGCATTCCTCAGTTAGTTTCCATGTTGACTGAGAATTAATTGTCCTTTCCCCATTCCATATTTTTAACAACATACAACAGAGCACTAACAATCCTACATTAAGCTTCCAAAAAGTTATGTCTCAAAGATATACATGCACTCATTCATGCGGAGGCTCTCCTACATACAAGAAAATGTACATATGCACATTATTTAGTGTTTTAGTTCATGCATTCGTCTCATTCGCACATGATCAGTATCAGTAATACATTACATACATACAGACTTAAAAACATTCATTCACATCATCCAAGCAATTACTTCAGGATCATACTTATTCACTTCCTCGTGGCATAGGTAGATATTTATCATTGGGTCAGTCTACAAAGAAATCAGCTCCATCTATTCAGAAGACCGATTTACAATAAACAAATATTGCATTTTAGATAGTGCATAGATACATCACTAAAATTGTTACACATTCCCTTACGAAGAAGGAGCACGATACACACATATCAGTATTCACAATATGTACAAAACAGCAGCTAAGGATGAGATAAGCACAAGAAAGCAAAAGCAGCTCATTGATGATTTTCTCATGACATGAACCATGTAAAAACCGAACCAACCGAACCATCTCTCACTCTCAGCTAAGTCACACACACACACAAAGTATGCCACACTTCTCACACCTGCTACTCTCATGTCAACTATTTTATGAGACCAACTCATACCGCAAATCCTACAAAATGCTACGAAGACAAAATGTGGCACAGTCCCGATCCGCAATGCAAAAGTTTGACAGATTTATTACCATAAAGAAATATAAAGAAATAAATTTGACTCATAAACCAAGGAGCATACATTATGGTAAGAACTTTACAGAACCCACTGGTTAAAAGATGTGCATCCCTCGCAATCGGAGGCCTCGCTCTGGTCCAAATGCGAGATACAATCAAGGAAACCGCGTGGGAATAGTTCTGACCACAACTCGTCTCGAAATTGCAGCGGCTTTTCATACGAGAAAGCAACATGATTATTCGTGCATAAAGTGAATAAGATACGTGGTGCTACGAGTGGTCCTGCCACTCTGTCTATCCAGCCCTCCCTTCGTCTTTTAAAAGAAAAAGAAAAGAAAAAGAAAAGAAAAAGCAGGCTGGAAGCAAACGGTCTCGACGACTGTTATATCGTATCATTATTTGCGGATGCAATGTCTTCAGAACGCCGTGACTGCACTAACTGCCCAGCAGGGTTGAGACATTACTGCTCTCTCTTACTCTTCCCCAGGCATCGCTCATTTCAAGCATTACAAATTCGCATACTCTAGCAGCATAAGTACCGCAGGATAACGAGTCCACAGGCCTACACAGTGTAGACCGTTACGTCTACACGACCTACACAGCGTCCTCTACGCGTCCGACTCCTTCAGTCCCTGCAGCTTCTCGAGTTGGTGCGGCTCGAGGTCCTCGGGCACCTCCGCCTTCACGCCCGCCCCCGAGGGCAGCGGTGGGGGGTCGTCCTCGACCTCCTCGGGGGGCGGGGGCGGCTCCTCGTCGGGGGAGGTGACCTGGGGCGGCGCGTTGCCCGTGAAGGAGTCCTCGCTGCCCGTGCTGCTGCTGGCCGGCACCGCCCCCGGCACCGCCTCTCGCTCCGTCGGCGGCGTGGCCTCCTCCTCGCCGTCCTGATCCTGGTCCTGGTCGGGCGGCGGCGGGAAGTCGCTCGCCGCCTCCTCCACCATGGGCGTGGCGCAGGTGATGACGATGGACGCGACGCACAGCCCAGGGTCATCGCCGGCCGCCGGGTCGGGCGGCGCGCCATCCGCTGGCTGCTCGTCCTGCAACACGGCAGCAGGTGAGCGGAGGGAAGTACCACCGCGATACAAGGGATCGTCCATAAATAACGTAACGCTAACGGGGGCTGGGGCTGGGAATGTCGTGTCACCGGCACATCTCGTGATATGACCTACAAACGGGCTAAAGTAAGCACATTGCAAAATGCATCATTCTGACGGCAAAATAATTTGAGTGAAGTCAATTAGGCCCAGGCCCTATATTGATTGAAGATTGAGTTGGCCATGTTTTCACTGCAAAACTCAAACCGTCGAATCGAAGAAAAAATCCTTCGAACGTTCAAATGTTTGTGAAACCCGTCGAATCGAAGGATTTTTTCCTTCAAAAAGACGTTGGAACGGCGACGCAGACGGTGGTTCGAAGGAATAATTCCTTCGAATCGACGGGTTCTATGAACCTTCGCATGTTCCTTCGAGCATTCCTTCGATTTGAAGGTTTGAGTTTTGCAGTGTTGTGATAGTCCCTGCGTCAACCATTCAGGCCTCGGGGGAAAGGGGAACGAGGCAATACATCGTGACGTGATGGAAAGAGGGCGGAGGAGCAAGAGAAAAGTCTGAATATTGGCGTCTCGTCGACAGTACGCCATGACTGCTGACTGACTGACAAACAGACAGACAGACAGACAGACAGACAGACAGACAGACTGACTGCTACGAGCAACTGGCCCTGGACAGAGAAAGCTCAACGCTCGGCGCCACAAACCAAACTAAACATGCTACTCAGGTCTAAGGGAGTACCTCTCCATCGACGGCGATTGTGACAATCGGAGGCACGATGGTTGGCGGTCCTTGGGGGGCAGCTTGCGAGAAAGATACGTAACAAGGTTAGACACAGAGACAGGCAAAGTCAGACAACCGCTCACTCTTCTCTGATGAGCGCGACACAACGCATGACTACCACATAAAGCCAGCGGCTTTTTCTTCAGCAAGAAACATGAGTCACGTTAAAGTTTGTTAATGACGCCTGATTATAAAGGACGGTCCAGATTTGAAAATGGCGATTCAGCTAAAGATGATTATAAAACATACTATGACTAATGTTTCAAAACAAAAGCAAAAATGCATGCAGACTAAATGGTTTGCCAAAATTACTAATATTCTCCTACGGACAATTGTGTCGGTGGAGGAGATAGTTAGTAGTTGTAACTATGAGCTAACGAACGCCTAACAAGCCTTGCTCATAAATCGCCGTGAAGATACAGGAAGCGAGAAGAGTGCGCTACTTCGAGCGAACATACCAAGTCAGAATTTCTCGTCGACGTCTATTCGAGCGTCAAAATTGAAGTTGAATCGACTTCTTACGGGCTACCTCCCTCCGAATCAAAATCGATTCACCGCCCAGTCGACATCTCGACACCGAATCGACTTTAAGTCGAAGGAAATTCGAAATTTTCGCCCGTGAGGTTTTGAATAGAGTTAAAGTCCCGCGCTTGAATCGACGTGGGCGTCAAATTCCCTTGAGCCGTTTAGTTTTTCACCATCGTAACATCACAGGCACTGTAAAATTGGATTTGTGATCAGCGTTGATATAATGATACCCAGGATACATAAAGAAGAAGGGCATTAGGCATTCAAGTTGAAACAAGAATTTAGATTAGTTCCGTGTTTTGATTTGAAGAGCCGCTAACAGGCTTTGCGGCGTAGCGCCTGCGAAGCGATGTATAGGCAACCCGCCCAACTGTCCCACCAGGCACTCTGCCTACCCTCTGGAGATCAGGCGCTCGGTTCTCAACAGTTCAAACTAAACGGCTCAGAGGCTCAGAGGATGATTTGCAAAGTTTCAGGCGCCGCTTTCCTACCGAAGAATAACTGTACTCCTGTGACCACGCGCATGCAACCGCAGACCAGCTCACTGTAAAGACCGCTCTGATCACAAAACGTAGGTTCAATTGTCGACAAATACAATACACAAATCTAAGCTGATTGGAAAAATAGCGAAATCAAAATAAGCGACAAACGAAAAGCCTCTAAATAACTTTGACTAGTGAAAAATTCTGGAAATAGGTCTACGCTTGTGAAAGCCCATCTCGTGGTCTAAGGCAACGGTTTCGGAGTGCAATGCCTGTGGAATAATGAAACTACGAAAGTCGAAAGTAAAATACTTGGAAACGTCATATTCTGGCAAAAAAAACATGTATGCCGCAATGTGAAAGGTATATTCCGAGTACGTTAAAGTTGAAAAGTTGTGTATACGTTAGTAAATTATTTCTGGATTTGTGATAAGTTTGAATAATTGTCCAGAGAGACAAGTTGTGGATCCTTCCCAACCAAGTTGGTAGTTCCCACTAGAAGTACATTTCTTGTGTATTTGGTAAGATGCATTTCCTTTCAAAATTTAGTGTATTTATTTGAAGAAGAGGTGTTGTTATTTAAACACTTATTAGGAAAGATTGGATTATAAAACGCATCCGTCGGATCGAAACGCAGGATGCACCGCCCAATGGAAGACTGGAACGGAGAATTATCGTTTGAAATCCGACGAATGACAGATATCTAATATTTAGTTTAGTTTGATAAAAAAAAACAACGACTACGTTTTAAAGTAAATTTAGGATATTTTATAAAAGAAGTTATTCAAGGCATATACTCTGTAGTACTTTACTTTCGGGAGCAGTCGCTAGTTAGTTAGTTATCGGTCTGCTCTAAAATGAAACGACTTTCCAAATGTTGGTAGAGTTTCGAGCTAAGGTAATATATGACTGGTAAGGGTAAACACACCAAGCACTCTTACCTGATCCCTCAAACTGACTATCGTAGTGCTTGTACTTGCTGCCCTCCATCTCCATGGAGAAGCTGAACTTTTTGGACTCTGCAGCGGCATCAGGCGGCGCCGCCGGCGAGGGCTCTGATCCAAGCGACACACACACACAACATACACACTGAGCATCAGCGACAGCCGAGCACAGCCGAGGCGGCAGCGAAGCAGTGTCCCCATCCCTCCATGCATTTCACATTGGAAACAAACATGGAGGTTATTATCTCTCGTCAGAAATGCAAAACAACTGGGGCTGTAAAGCTTCCGAACTACCGTCACAGCGCGTCTGGTTGAGTTGGCAAGGCAACGCGACATATTTCTCGTTTGCTCTGAGCACACAGAACGGGGAAAGGAACTTGGACATTTCACTTCACACTGTTATATTCTCACATACGATTTCGTCTATGTTTCCCTGCAGTGCATTCCATCGAGAAATGATGGCTGAAACGATTTCGCAGTGATATGGTATCGACGAAATTTGCATCGTAACGATATCGAATCGACATCGTTTCGGACCGCCATTCCTGACTGTGATACGAATTTGGGTGACCGTACCTAACGGACTGTATCGTCTCTGTACCTAATGTAGTATAGAGGAAGGGCTTATGTAACAAATGAAACTGCAGCACGACTTATTGATTGGAAATATGAGTTCACCCGTCAGACTACTTGCATCCGCAGCGCAGGCAGCAAGCTCATGTTCGCCCAGCAAGAGAGCAGACCCCAATGTTCGCTTATGTTCTACGTCCCTCCTAAGTAAGTCTTGGTTAGGTTAGCGCGATGGGAGCTCATTGCAATAAACGTGTGCCGGCCAGGTCTACGTGTCAGTCCATGCCCTGCATGGAAAGTCCCCAGAGTTTTGGTCGGAGAAGAGGAAAATCAGTGAGAATAGGTGCGAAAATGAAAGTGTTGCCTTGAAGGTTGAATTAAGGTGGAGGTGAAGTTGGTAGAGACAGTGTTTCTCCATGCTTTAGTTTTGAAGAGTGACATCCTGGCGCACCACAGTAAGAGAAGTAAGTGAGTAGCATTGGCGCATTCAGCACAAAAGCAGCAGCGCAGTTTTTGCGGGCATTGCTTTGCTGGCCATATCAAATGCAATATAGAAAACACACAAACATGCAAAGACTAATGTAACACTGAAGCGATCAGAAAATCAGATAGATTAAAGATCACAGATCATAACAATATGAAGATAGGAAAAGAAAAGGAAGAAAAGAAGCAAATATGAAAATCTTAGTTCAAAAAGTAGAAAGGAGACACACTGGGCAAATGACATGGGTAAAAATCTTTTAAGTAAATTAGATTAAAAGATTTTAAAAAAGAAAAAGAAGTCACCTCTCGTAATTTTAAGGAGAAAATCCAAAACTCGTTGACAACCGTTGACAACAGTGTTGTTAAAAATGTCTTTCTTTCCTCCTTAATGTCATAAATACCAATTTTGACGGAAAAAATAGTGAAACATTCATATTTAAGCCTAAATTTTTTCCAATATAATTATGCAAAATTATCATGCATCAGCTAGGGACTAGCTGCTAATCGAAGGGTTGACACGATCAAGAAAGTAGGAAGAATAAATAGCAGACAGAGCTCTCTCTGTACAGAATATTCGATAGACAAGGGAAAGTGAAGGAAAGCGAAGGATCTGAGTGAGCATAAGAATTTTACACAGAGTTTGTGACAGTTTCTGTTCTGAGTCAACGTCATGAGGACAGGTCAGGCTGTCTGATCATGGAGAAGTGCAGGATTATGTGGTAGAACGTCATTCATCAAGTCAGAGTCAAGAGGACGTTTAACACTCCTGGGGACGGCCCCTTTACACAGAAGGGAGGGCGACAAGATTTAGAATTGCAATCAATACGTCTCAGGTGGAATGGGGCGATTCGTCTTGTGCGGCTCAGTACGCTGAGTACCTCGCCCCTGCGGGACACAACTTGAGAGATGGCTCCGGGTCGGCCGCACCTCACAGAATGGGAAATGGGAGGGGACCGCGGAGAGGGGGAGTCAGTACTGAATACGGAGTACTGGCCGATGCGACCAGACATAAAAAACCAAAACCCAGAATCTGGGGCAACTCAACCCAGAAACCAAGGTTAAAAAAAATATTTTTGGAGGTGATTTTGAGACCTATTCTAAAACGCATTTCGAAACTTCCTGATCATTTTGCAACAGGTCTCAAAATCAACTCAAAAATATTTTTTTTCTTACCCTTTGTTTCTGGGTTGAGTTGCCCCAGATTCCGGGTTTAGGTTTTTCTGTGGACGGGAGTGTGGGCAGGTCCGCTCGTAGTGGAAATGTTACTAGACCTCTGTCACGGCGCGAACAAAGCGCGAATACCACCACATACGAGAGCGAAGTAGAGTCCAACAGAGAAGGATGCTACGTGACATTCCAGTGTTCACCTCACTAGAGTAACATCTACAGCAGCCCGACGGTTTGAAAGGGTGCCTGCTGCTGAGACCGCTAGAGCTATGCTATGTGGTGGGCAGGGCAGGGTGAAGGTGCTGTCTCTCACCCTTCTTGGCCTCCTCCGCGTCCTCCACCATGGGGGTGGCCTGCGTCACGACCACCTGCTGCGGCGCCAGCATGAAGGAGGGCGGCGCCTCGGGGGGCGTGAAGACGGGCGGCGCGGACATGGGCGGCGTCTCGTCGCCCTGCGGCGTGCCCACTCGGTTTAGTATCGCTTTCTCTCTTTGAGGTTTATTTTCACCCTCTTCCCCAGCCGGCTTACCGTCGGAGTGATGGGGTCTCCGTTGGGGTGGCACTCCTCGACGACGAGCGAGGGGAAGAGCCCCCTCTGCCCGTTGAGCTCGCCCTCCCACCAGCCGTCATCCACGTCGTCGTGCACCACCTTCCTGACGATGCGCACCACCTCGCCCTCCGAGAAGGTCAGCTCCTCGGCGCAGGTCGCCTCGTAGTCGTAGAGCGCTATGCAGTAGCCGAGGTCGCCGTCCCCCGACAGGCTGCGGGACAGGGGGGGGGGGGGGGGGGGTGAGCGACGTGCCTCGACCTTCGAAACGACAGCAAGAGGTCGGGCCTCTTACCTGAGAGGCGCCGGGGGGCCAGCGTGGACGACTGGAGCGGCTGGGGCCGGGGCCTCCGGCGGGGGCATGGCCGGGGGCGGCACGGAAGGCGGGGCGTACACCTCAGCCACCTCCTCGGTCGTCTGCTGCCCGGCACTGGGGAACCCTGTCTCCACCTCGCCCTCGCCCGCCACCGTGTAGTCCACGGAGGAGAAGGAGATCTGGTTCGAGAGCTGCAACAATAGGCACACAGTTAAAGTTCAGTGAGGTCTCTGCGCCAGCGGGAATGCCTTAGGCCGACTATTTTGATTCAAGTCATTTAAAGGTTGTATCCTGATTCATCACTTCCCATATAAAACAATAAGTGCGATTTTACAGCCACCTCATTTGTAAAGCGGCCTTGAGTTCCCTCGATTCGACTCGCTGGGCAATTTCCATGGTACGGTACAGTATCAAGTTATTCAAAATTTCGAATCTTACCAGCTTTGAAATAGAAATTTCCAGATGAATTAATAATTTTTACTTATAAAATGTGTGAAATTCCAATTCGACATTGCATTTTATCGAAATGACGTGAGGGACGGATTGCCCCAGATGCGTGTTTTCGTCTTCCCGCACATTCGCCCGCCTCACCTGGTAGTTCGAGGCCCCCGCCTGCAGCCCGCCGGCCGAGCCCTCCCTGTCCACGTCCAGGTAGTTGCTGGGCACGAAGCCCTCCTCGCCGCGGTAGTTCCTGGCGCACAGCCAGCCGTCGCCGTCACCCTCGCCCACCACCTCCAGCTGCTCGTTCTCCACGATGGTCAGCTCGTCCGGGTTCTGGGCCTGTTGGGACACGAGCAGAGCAGAGCAGTCAGTCAGTCACACTGTAAAATAATTTTTCGTTATTTGACGAAAAACCTCTGGCTAATTTTGAAACAAGAATATTTCGTATTGTGGCATTTACAAATTTTCGGTCATCGAGCTTTTACTAGTATTTCGTCACTTGACGAATTATTCGTCACGCTAAGTCCTATAGGAGATGGACATTATGACGAAAAATTCTGTGACTAATGTTTCGTCATTCTGACGAAAAATTCGTGAATTATGTCACGAAATTTGTCGTCAAGTGACGAAATTATTTTACGGTGCAGTCGCCTGCTGGGTAGGCAGCGCCACGACCCGGCACACACCACAGCGCAGCGGGTTGCATACCCACGACTTGGCAGGCGCTCTCCCCTACAGCACTGGAGGAGGGCGGAAATACCAAATGCGAAATTTTTCATACCGGACAGCAATCCCTCATATTGTCCGGCTGCAGATAGTCCCGTGTACCTGGCCCTCATGCGCAGTCAAGATGGCCGCCGGCTAGAGATGCCTATGATATTTCTGTTCCCCTCTTGTGCTGTACCTGCCCATTGTTTTTAGAATGATGGAAGTTTACCTCACATTGTCGATCCCCTTTTCTTCACTTGGAGATGCAAACGAATATTTTACAAACAAATTTACAACGTGATGAAGTATTCGGCAGTTTTCATAGAAATTCGAAATCTATCGTTATTGCAAAATTACCCCGATAATTTCTTCCAAACCAAAGGCAAGGTGGTCACGGCACGGTAAAAAAAAGTACGACAAGACGACAAAAAAATCGTGATAACAATACTTGCCAGTCGATTTCTACAGTCATGACATTGGCTCACCGTGTAGGAGTAGAGCGCGATGCACTTGTAGGTGGGACCGCCCGCGTTGCCCGCCATGCCCGGCTGCCTGTCCTCGGCCTGCTCTGCCGCGGCCGCGGCCTCCTCCGCCTCCTCGGCGCCCCACGCCGCGCTGGGGTCGTCCCAGCCCGCCGTCAGCTGCTCGATCCGCTGCCGCTCCTGCTCCAGCATGGCTGCAAACACACACCAGGTCACAGCGAGCTGCAGGGGGTGGCGGGGCAGGGGGCTTCCTCTTTCTCCTTTCAAGCAATAACTCTAAATGCGATGCTTTTGCGTTCTCAATTCCATAATCATATCAAGTAAGCAGGACGCTGAGGAGGTGGACGCGGCTCCGACTCTACGTTACGAGAAGCGAGCGGCATTGCGCAGGCTGCAGGTGAACGTACCCCACTCACCGTCCACCTCAGTGGAGTCTGGCCGCTCCTGCTCCTCTTCGTAACCGTAGTCCCGCGCCCCGGAGGCGGCTGCTGCTGCTGCCCCCGGCGCCGCCGCCCCCGCCGCCCCCGACGTGCTCCCCGAGCGGACCTGACTGGCGCCGCGCTCCTGCTCGCCGCCGTCAGTGTAGTCCGAGTCGTAGAAGTCCGAGCTGTGAGGCTCCTGCAAAACATTCGATGCCTCAGACGACTGGGAAATAAAAGGCTTGAATTTTATTTAAAGAAAGAAAGAAAAAATTAAGTTTTGACAAGAAATAGTTCAAGTGGTATTATTGTGAAATTCAAGAGGAAATCGGGTCAATGTTCGATATGAAAATCGTAAAATAATTTCATCACATATGATGGAAAGTGCAGACGGTTGGCGATTCTCTGCCTGTTCTCGACTGTTATATTTTAACGAAATTTCACAAATCTTAGATTTTCGGTGTACACAATTTGATGCGAGCCACTTCTCCCTGATTCTGTGAAACGGGGTGATTTAATTCAATCAGATGAGAATGATTTTGATCAGATCGGGGTAATTTGGATCGCTCTCTTGGAATTTCCAACATAAAAATTATGTAGCCAATCCCTTTCGGAGCACGGGAACGCACATAATAGAGAAACCTTCTCGATTTCTTGTAAAATGTATGCTGTTGGTTGAGTATGAAAACAAAGCTAGGTGCGATAGCTCGTTCACGGCGCTCAGTGATAAGTACCCACCCCAGTGCCCGAGGCGTCTGTGTGCACGGACAGGGAGCTGGTGGACCGCGGGACGTCCTTGGGGTCCAGGTAGTCGGCCTCCTCCAGCCACTCCTCCACGTTCACTGCGGGCAGAGAGCATTCAAAGTCAACCACTCGCAGACCGTACCGGATCAAATCTGGAGAGACAATGCTTACCTCCGCCTTTCCGAAGGCACTCTATTCGGGCTTCTGCCTTCACCTTTGACGTCTGAAAACAAGAGACAGAAGAGTTTTAATAGAAGGCCGCTGGGTTTCATTACCAGGCCTGCGTTGGCTTTCTCTACGGGATCACGTAGCCAGTTGCCGCGGTGCGTTTCGGCGCGGCGGGGCTTAGGGAGAGGGTAAAGGTACGCCAGGAATGCGAGGTAGGGCTGAGGGGAAGGAGGAGCGGGGTGTGTGCAAAGGGAAGGGCTCGCCGAGGATAAATGATGCTTCCCGATACAGAGCAAACAATAACTCACAACCGGGCTGGTGACCCCTGTCCATAGCTCCTCCATCGTTAAGTTGTGCGAGAGCAAAAGACAAGCTGGGCACTTACTGTCGAGGGGGAAAAAATTCATCTTAATCGCGAACATATTGACATCAGTTCATCCAAATTCATATTTATTCTTTGCATGGCGAGTTCATTTTCAGACATTTGCTTTACTTTGCGTTAATTTCAGCCAGCTTGCAAGTCAGGAGCTTGTAGGTCCCCCGAAACCGAGTTAGTCTATATTAACTTGTAAAAATTCGCTTCCATTTATATTAATTAGATAACTTGGAAGCCATCTTATCCGAACACGGCGCTTCTCTCTCCGGACTGCTGCCCAGCCCCCCTCCCAGTCCCTCCTTCTTTCTCAAGCTGCGCCATGCTGGACGACCAGTCACTCTCCGAACGAAATCACCTCAACAAAATGCGACCCAAGAATGTCTTCAATTCCAGCAGGGGGACCTCAGACGAGACGAGAGGAGAGGAGACGGGGGGGGGGGGAATACGGTCGAGCTGAAGAGGAGGACAGAGAGAAGGCGGTGGAGCTGGATGATCTCGACTGGAGATTCTCCAGTCGCTCGCCATTCTCCGCTCCACCGCACTCCAATCGGGATGCACAAAGTGACGGGCACAGCAGCCACTCACCACTCC